>MU227284.1:21225-43874 GCA_018584345.1 Thuja plicata
TTTTACAAGAAAACTTATCACTTCAAATGTGTTATGGAATGTACATGCAACCTAAAACAAATTCAGAGATATTTCAAAAGGGTAATACTTCTCAGATGACAGACCAATTGACTAAGGCCTCAATCAATAGAATTTAACCATACAAAATGAGAAAACCAATTGAAAATATAGACTATGAATCAAATTAGGAAGCATGCACATCAAACTATCACTTTGAAGAAGTTCTATTGGTTTATCCGAGGGACTAATTGTAAAATGATAATGAAACTATTACACATGTGAAAGAAAAAGGACTTATCTTTATTGATTTTGAAAAAATAGTACATCCATGTCCATGTTATACTTGTTGATTAAAAACTATCCAAATATGTGAAATTGTATTATATTGTATTGTGTTCTTTACATTTTATATTATATATATATATGTGTGTGTTTGAGTGGCTTTCACACCTCTTTAAGGTGAAAAGACACAACCCTTATTACAAAATATTTTGAAAAAACAATCAACTAACTAAAAAATAACTACCTAACTTTCGGATTTGGCTTTGGTCAAAAATCCAAAACACATCATGAAAAGCGAAGATTTTGTTGGAGATAGGAAATTTGATTTCCTGAACTGGGTCAGTTTTAGATTTTTAAAATTTGACCATCTTCAGCCTCTGTCGGCATCATCTTTGTAGAAGGTTGAAATTCCAGCATTTTTTGAAGGCTTCGATAAGTTAATTCTATTTATCTGTCATAAAGCTTCCTTCCTTTAATTTTTTTAGTATGGAAAAACTTGCTTCTTGATAATGGATTGGGACTTCTAAATTCTCAAAATTTAGGGTACCACTACTATGGATGGTGTCTTCTGACGTACTTCGCAAGTACCAGTTCAAATCTTTGTTCATCATTTTGTTCATCATCTTGACCATTGCTTGGTGCATCATTTTGAGCAATTTCCTAATTTTTGGTGCTTGCAGCCTAATGCTCGGGTGCATTTTTCTATCGCTCGGGAGCGATATCCTATTTCTTAGGCAGAGTGTCAGGTTCTTCACTATAGACAAACCTGTTGTAGTCTTCTGGTTCCTTTCTTCTTTCCTCATCATTTTTCTTAGCAAATTAATCTACTTTGACATTTGTACTTTCAATGATTTTGTTAGAGGATTTGTTAAGACATTTATAAGCCTTTCTTTTGGTTGAATACCCTAGAAATATTCCTTCTTCACCTTTGGAGTCAAGCTTTCCATTTCTATCATCTTTCAAAATATAACATTGACTTCCAAAAATTCTCAAGTAACTTACATTGGGTGTATGTCCATACCATAGCTCATAAGGTGTCTTATTGGTGTCTTTCTTAAATTGAAATATGTTCAATGTATAGACAATTGTACTGACAAATTCTCTCCAGAATGTTTGTGTGATACCTTTCTCAATCATCAGTGTTCTGGCACAATCAACAATGGATCTATTTCTTCTTTCAACAATCCCATTTTGCTGTGGTGTTCTTGGTGCAGAAAACTATCTTTGAATTCCATGCTCATTACAAAAGTTAGCGAATTCATCATAAATAAATTCTCCTCCTCTATCTGATCTTATAAATTTTATTTCGTTTCCACTTTTTTTCCACTATAGCTTTATACCATTTAAACATCTTGAATTCTTGTGATTTCTCTTTTAAGAACATAACAGTCATCATTCTAGAACAATCATCTACAAATAGAATGAAGTATCTATCACCATAGTAGCTCTTTATTCTCATTGGTCCACATAGGTCAACATGGACTAATTCTAGAATAGCATTAAATGTGTAGGTTTTTCTCTTGAAACTAGACTTTGTCATTTTACCTTTTGGACAATTCTTACACATGACATGATCGAGATTTGACATGCTCGGTAAGCCTCTTAATTTTCTTTTATTTCTTATCCTAACCATTTTGTCAAAATTCACATGACATAAAATTTTATGCCACAACCATATGTCTTTGTTTCTAGTGATTAAACAAGTGGTGTTAATATCATCAAGATAGAATAGGTTACATTTTTTCTGTTCACAAGTTCTGATCAAGCTTCCTGATTCATTAAAGATCTTTGCCTTTTTGTTATCAAATGCAACTTGGTGTCGTGTGTTATTTAGCTATGAAAAAATCAATAGATTATAGTTAAGTCCTTTCACCCAATATGCATTATCACATCTAATGAGATTATTCAACATTATTATTCCTTTACCTTCAATTAGACAAGGTGAGTCATTACCCATTCTTACTGATCCACCATTATAATATTCAAAAGTTTTAAAATTTTCTTTATCTCCAGTCATGTGGTGAGTACATCCGCTATTAATAATTTGGACATCATTTTTACTAACCTTAGATATGAGTGTTGTCTCAACATACCTTTCCTCTTTGTCTGAATCATCCTTCATAGTAGCAAATACCACCTCAATATCTTCATCATATTTGGTGTCAGTAATCTCAGCTTTGTTCTCAACCAAGTAACAAGATTTCTTCCCTTTGTCCTTGTAGTCTTGGTTGTCTCTTCTATTAGATTGTCAGTTTCTTTGGTAATCTCTATCATCACCTCTGTCAAACTTCTTTTCATATGATCTGTCATTGTTCTATCTTCTTTTCTTTTGGTAGGACATCTAGCAGCAAAGTGTCCAATCTCTTTAGAATTAAAACATACCAAAGGTAATTTACCTTTGTATCTACCTTTGCCTCTCTGCAATATTATAACCATTAGTGCTTCAATCTCATCAAGTTCTTGATCATCACTATCACTTTCACTATTATTTCTCATAGCGTGTTTATGACTTGATTTACTTATCTTTAGAGAAGATTTGATTGCAGACTTAATAGATAGTAAGACACTGTTGTCAAAGTTATTCATCTCAAATGAAATAAGTCTACCAATCAAACTATCTAGAGTGACATTCTTATTTTCTACTGCTCTCATTTCTTGTATATAAGATACTCTAATAGCATAAACAAATAGTAAGGTTCTTAGGATTTTACTTACCACTATTTCTTCAAGTACACATCCTACTCCTCAGATAGTATTAACTACCTCTTTGATTCCACAACTATACTGAGTGATGTTTTCTCCTTATTTCATTATTATATCATCAAACTTTCCTCTTAGGCTTTTTGCCTTAGATCTTAGCACATTTACATCTCCTCCATGTACTAGCTTCAATTTGTCCCACATTTTCTTTGCAGTGGTGCATGTTTTGACATCTTCAAATTCAGCACCGGAGAGTGAGGAAGCGAGTTATATCATCATATAATTGTGCTCATGCTTTTCTCTTAATTGATCAATTGTTAGAGGTCTAATAGGTAAAAAAAAATCAGTATCTAAGTATTGAGTAACATCATTTCCAATACCTGATAGGTGGAGTCTTATCCTGCTTTGCCATGATGGAAAGTTTTCCTTGTTCAACTTAGGTACATCCCTTTTTCTCATCTTTTGATATTTTCTTTGAGTCTTTAAACTCCCTTTCTAAGCACACAAGATCTGATACTAATTGTTAGAATAACTGAGGGGGTGGGGGGTGAATTAGTGGCCTCAAAAATAAATCCAATAAATCAACCCAAAACTTTATACCATATATATAAACCTCTAGTTATCTTCAGTCCTACAAGATGTATGCCCTTAAATAATCTTATCAAATAACTACTGCTCAAAATATTTTGTTTATCCTTTTTCTTAAGCTTTACCAAATAGTAGTCTAGCCTTTACCAAAATACAGTAAATAACTTAGTGTTTAGTGATCAAATCCTATTTTAGTAATGTGTAAAGAAAAATATCAAAGCAATGAACCATATACACATTTGACACATGGATTTTTAACTTGGAAACCTTGTTAGGGGAAAAACCACTTGGGACCAGTAACCCAAATTTTTCAGTCTTCTAAAGTGAGCTCAGTGAAGAGCCAACCCTGTTAAAGGTTACAAACACACTGTTAAGTGCGACCTTGTTAGAGGATTTAAAACTAACAGTTTATCACTTGATATTTGGCATTCACTATGATATCTTCATGAGAAACCTTTTGATACTCCTTGAGATTTATCTCAATATATAAATGATGGTTAAATCCCATTTTGTTAAGAGATTTTATGAATCAATGGCTAAATTGAAAAAATATATTATCTGTTCATAAATACAACTTAATCTTGCAGATGTTCAGATCTATTGTAAGATCATAATACCTCTATGATAAATATTCTCTTCATTTCCTTTTCTCCACTTCTTTTCTTCTTGGTGAATGCTATTGCTTTTCTATTGCTTGGTGTCTGCTAAAATATTTTCTCTGTTCTTTAGCTTGTTTGATTAGGTTTGTATGAAGACTTCTTATCTTCACCAGAATTCTCTTCATAATCCTCTCTTCATAATGAATTAACTTGTCTCTATTATAGACATGATTTCACCATTTCTAAGTCCTTGTCTTTCTTGTTCTTGACGTGATCTGCAAATCTTTCCATTCTTTCTTTAAAGCTTTCTTTGGTTTTATCCCATAGATTTCTTCTTGACAACTAGTATAAAACTAGCTTTAAATCTCTAGCTTATCTTTAGCTTTTAACTAGTCAATGAAAACAATGTAATTAAAAAATTAACTCTATATTTAGCTCCTGCCAGCTAAGTCTTTTATCATTTCTGAACTTCAGTTCTGATCACTGTTTAACTCTTTCTTTTCCCGGTCTTGACTTTAGCTGTCCTCAGGCATCTCTAACTATTGGGGTTGTTTGTCTATCAAGAAACACTATGACTTTCAGTTTTTCTCAGTAATGCTTGCTCAGGTATCACTGTGACTCTTCTCTGGGTTCTCTAACCATTGGTGTGCATTCTCCATTGGTGTTTGTTGTCACTTGGTGTATACTGAACTTTTATGCATTACTAATAACATAACATTTATCTCTTTGGTTATTTGAAGTCTTTGACAATATGTATATGACCAATTAGAGTATATCAAGTTGACATCAATGAAAATACAATACATTAACTAATTTAATGTCTTTCATTAACTTTCTGCATCTCGGTGATCATCAACTTAACATCTTCAAACATTCAATCAGTTATAGTTCATCAACATTAAATTAGTTAATGTATTGTATTGTCATTGATGTCAAGTTGATATGGTATGATTTCTCATACACATGTTGTCACAACACTTAAAGATCTGAAGAGAAAAAGTTTTTATCGTTGGTAATCATGTACACTGAGTGATAGTAAACCCTAATGGATAGTGAAACCCAAGCATAGAAGTTCACAGTGTCACCCGATGGATAGTGATACCCAAGAAAGCATTACCAAGCTAACTGTAGTTTTCACAAAATAGAATTGAAGTTGATTCCCAAGCTATCTATAGTAGTCACCGAGCACAACTGAAGTGTTGACCGACAAGACCTGAAGTTAGGAAAATGACAAAACAACTTAGCTGGCAGGAGCTAAAGATAGAGTTAACTGATTGTTTACTTTGTTTTCATTGATCAGTTAAAAGCTAAAGATAAGAAGGAGATTTAAAGCATGTTTTATTCCAGAAAACAAGGAGAGATTTACACAATAAAACTAAAGAAAGCATGGAAAGATTTACGGATCAAGAAGTGATCAACAAAGAAAACAAGAAGGACAAGAAATGACAAAATCATGTCTATATAAAGAGACAAGTCATTCATTATCAAGAGAGGAATGCTGAAGAGAATACTGGTGAAGATAAGAAGTCTTTATACAAATCTGATCATACAAGCTAAAGAGCAGAGCTAAGAATTACGCAGACACTGAGCAACAGAGAAGAAACAACATTCATCAAGCAGAAAGAAGTGGAGCAAAGGAATTGAAGAGGATGTTGATTAGAGAGGTATTATGGAATTACAATAGATCTGAAAAATTTGCAATTCAAAGTTGTATTAATGAACAAATCATCTACTGATTCATTTTAACCATTGATTCAAAAAATCTCTTAACAAATTAGGATTTAACCATCCTTTATATATTGAGATACATCCCAAGGAGTATCAAAAGGTTTTCATGTTGACAACATAGTGAATGCTAGGTCAAGTGATAAACTTTTAGTTTTAAATCCTCTAACAAGGTCGCACTTAATAGTGTGTTTGTAACTTTTAACAGGGTTGTCTCTTCACCGAGCTCACTTCAAAAGAGTGAAAATTTTGGGTTACCGGTCCCAAGTGGTTTTTCCCTTAATAGGGTTTCCATGTTACAAATCCATGTGTCAAATGTGTATATGGTTAATTTCTTTGATGTTTTTCCTTTACACATTACCAAAACATGATTGATCGGTAAACACCAAGTTATTTACTGTATTTTGGTAAAGGTTAAGAAAAGATAAACTACTATTCGGTAAATCTTAAGGAAAGGATACATAGTATATTCACCGAGCAACATATATCTAATAAAGGAATACATCTTGTAGGACTGAATATAACTAGAGGTTTTATATTTGTGGTATAAAGTTTTGGTTGAATTACTGGATTAATTTTGAGGCCACTGATTCACCCCGCTCTCAGTTATTCTAACAAATATCCACTCTTCAAATCAATTTTGGTAAAATGTCTTTCTCCACTCAAACAATCCATTATATCATCCATCCTCGGCATAGGAAACCTATACTTAATTGTGATCTTATCGATTTATCTTGAATCAGTGCATATTCTCCATTCTCCATTCTTCTTAGGTGCCAATATAGCTAATACTACACATGGAATCAGTCTTTCTCTGATCAAACCCTTGTTCAACAACTCATGAACTTGTTGGTTAAGCTCTTCATTCTTAGTCAGTTTCAACCAATGTGGTGCTTTCTTCAATAAACTAGCTCCAGGAAATAGATCCATACAATGAATAATATCTCTCATCAGTGGCAAACCATCAGGTACATTATATGAAATTATCTCCTTATACTCGGTAAGCAATCTCTCAACTTGTATAGGAATTTTATCTTTTGTATTCTTACTCGATTTGTTAGGAATCAAAGAATAACAAACATAATTTATTTTTAAATCCTTAAAAAACTTCCTACCTTCCATCAAACAAACTTTCATAGATGTACATATCTCACCAACAGACTCTTCAACCAAAGTTAACAAGACTTGTTTCTTACCATCAACCCAAATAGTATATCTATTCACTCTTCCATCATGTATAGCATGTATATCATATTGCCAAGGTCTACCCAACAAAATATGACAACAATCCATTGGCATAATATCACACAACCTTATCATAATACTTTTTGATTTACAAATTGCCAAAACATTGTTCACTCACCATTAATGTATGCTCATCCTTGATCCATGAAATATGATAGGGCTTTAAATGCTTCAATATTTACAACTGTAACTTTGTGACCATCTCCTCTGATGCCAGATTCTTTGAGTTTCCACTATCAAAAATTACCTTCCAAACTTTATCTACATCTGGTCTTGAACAAAATTTTCCTGACAAGATCTTGCTTATCTTTCTCACTCCAAAGTATCCTTCTAATCATTATATTTCCTTCCTTCTCAAGTTCATTTGGTGACTCCTCTTGCACCAAAGAATTTCTGCTACTACTGAATTTCTTTCTTGCATGTGTATACTCAAAATATCGATGTCCTTCTTCACCACTATTGTAACAAGTTCCTTGGAACCCTCTTCTTCTATAACCACCTCGTGAGTAGTTGCCTCTTCCTTGAAATGAATTTCCACCTTTCCATTTGGTCTTCCCTTTGTCTTGATATGTGTCTAAAATTTTCTTGTCTGGTTCAGATCTACTATTTTCACCATGAGGTCTACCTCTTCCTCTAGGGAATCTACCACCTCTACCTCTTTGCCTTTGTTCATATCTTTTGTTCAATTTCTCCTCAGCTTTTAGGGAAAACTAATATGCCTCTTCAATGCTCTCTATTTTGACCAAGCTAATTTCATCTTGTATAGAGCTTCTTAATCCATTCAGATATCTTTCTATTCTTTACACTTCATCTTCAACATGTCCAGATATGATGTCTAATCTATAAAATTCTTCAGTATAATCTTTTACCGAGCTATCTTTCTGCTTCAAACTTTTCATTCTCCTAATCAGGTTAATCTGGTAATCACAAGTTAGAACTTTCCTTGAAATTTTTTTATCATCTTATCCCATTCCTTGATCTTGTCTTTACCTATCTTCTTTCAATCCAATTTTAGATGCTCCCACCACAAGGATGCATGACCTTTCAAATTTGTGCTTTCAATCTTCACTTTCTTCTCCTCTGGTACATTATCATACTCAAAGTACTTTTCCATCTCAATTATCCAGTCTATCAATTCATCAGAATCCAATTTTCCACTATACTCAGGAGGATTAAATTGAGGTGTGGAATTCAAACTTGTCAATGCTCGCATGAGTCTCTCTTCTTCCTAATCCATAACAGGTATAGGTGTAGCTTCTCCTTACACTTCTTCCAATTCATCATCACTAACATTTTTTAAGATGTCTTCCTCTACGCTAGGCTATTTAAATAGCTTCCAATCTTGTAGCCATATGCCTTAGCATATTAGCTAGACCTAGAGCTACATTTCCTCTCCCATGAACCATCTTGAAACCCTATGCAATTGTAGGTCAGATCAAAAACTGCTACCCCATAATAATATCAACCAACTAGGGTTTAGGGATTACAAGAAGGAACTTAGATCTAAACTTTGCTCTGATAGCACCTGATGCAAGGAGGGTGAGGAGAACAAGGGCCCAAGGGACTCCCAACTATCTAAACCAACTTACAGAACAACATGGAATAAACAACACAAGAAGGGAGAGAAGAAACATCAGGCACTTTATTTAATTCATCAAACTCAATACATTCCAGGCTGTAAGGCCTTCCCGATTTTGGCCATATATATTCAAATGTTTACAGAATAACCTTATTACATGCAAGGTCATAGACCTACCATCCAATATGCTAAAACTTAATCTTCTATCTCTCAAAATACTACCAAATGATTCCCTAATATAAGAATAAAAAAAAAATATATACAAGAGTCCACCAAAGAGGTTGGCACTGAGATCCTAAAAATCCAACATAGGAAATATCAATGACACATATTTAGGTCAACACATATCCCAAAGATAGATCCCACATTAATTACACTAAAAAAATTAAATGCAGAAGTTAGCCAGATCAGGATAAACAACTCGGTAAGAAGCCGACCAAGCAACATGAACAACTTGGTAAGAAGGTAAATGAGAAACATAAACAACTCGGTGAAAGAACCCACTAAGCAGAAAACATTCACCAAGACCCGTTGGTGAAGCAAGACAAGACAAGTAAATGAGTAACAACAGTTACCGAGCACTTTACCGTGAAGCCTCCAAACAAGCTAAAGAATAAAAGAAAACATATTTTTGGTTTATGAGGATTGCCAAAGAACCCAAGATGCTCCTACATTAAGAGGCCTCTAGTAAACCTATTCTTAGGATTTATGTGATAAAAGGTTTCTCCACTTGGTTTACCATATGTTCTTTGAGATTTTCAAAATAAACCTATTTCAGATTGGTATCACTTATTATAGGCCCCTCACAAACTAGGCCAGAGACATTTACAAAGAAATGAAATGTAGGTTTCATGTTGTTTCAACCTCTATCCTAGACGTATTGAATGTTGTTAAATCTTTTAGCTTAAAACTTCAGAACATAAAAAAAGAAAGCTACCAAAACTCACCTTTTAGATGCCGACACTTCGAATAATTACGTTTTACCTCTACCACTTTGCATTGGTTTGCAATTATGCTACTAAGGCTCTCTTTAAATAAACAAGGCGAATGAAATTATGGGCCTTAACTATTATATCTTACCTACACGGGGAAAATATATTAATTTGACATTCAAACAGTGAGGTTAATTAATATCTGTTACACCATTCCCAATACCTTACCAAGATACGATTGCCCCAATCTTTCCAACTCACCTCATTGCGTCATCTCATTAAATATAAATGTTTTTTGGGATATGTTGGTGGGACTTTATGACCAGTTCTGCCAATAGTGATAAGTTGTCATCGGGTACCGAGGTACCGACCAACTATGCCTATAAAGGTTCTCTAGAGAATGAATCCTCTGGGCCTTTAAGAACCTGAGTGTTGGGTCTCGATGGTGCGGGGAAGCTAAGTTGGGCAGATGACTATTTTTTGGGGGGGATAGCTGGTTTTACTCATCTTCTTCGAGGATTTCAGCAATGGGGTTGGGGCTTCCTGCAAGCATGATAAGTTTACCAAATAAATTGCAAAAGATAGACTAGAGTTAGAGTTTATTACTTCTACTTAGAGTTGTGCAACATATTTCAAAGATAAACAATGCTCCAATGTAATAAATATACTAAATACTGAATACATATAGAACCAGAAATTCATACATATTCAATAGCAAGGGGAAATGAGATCATTAATCTAAACAAAATATTAGAGTAAAGGACATTAGAAACATACAACACAAGATGTTCATGAAATCAAAATTCAGAACAACACATAACCAGTAGTCATAAGGTGTTCCTCCTTCTTCATTAACTTAAAGTGTTCTAGCATCACTGGTGTATACATCCATGGCTCCAAGGGAGCATCTAAACTACTGAGCGCTGCTAACCATTGAGCTCCTGAAACAAATGGAAATGAAAATCTATTTTCTATTACTTGCTGGACTGCAAAATCATCAATTTTTCCAACCCTTTTTATGAGGTCGGACTTCTTATTTATACACATAGTTTGTCCTAAAATTAATCTAGTCTATCCATACACTCAACATATAAAATACATTATCTAGTGGCCAGTACTACCTGCACCACTTAAAATCACCTCGATAAGAGTAGAGGTCTAACAAGATAGGGGAACAAGACAAGAAGAGAAAGCTAGAAGAATTGGCATGGAGAAGAGTGCCAGTGTATTAACAGAAGAAATCTGATCTTCCTGATATTCAAGGCTACATGCCTCATAAATACAAAATGTGGCTCACTATCTTCAGTGCACCAGGTAGTAAATGTAGGAGCGAAACCTTGGGAGAATCACTTGTTAGGGCCATCCCTCCTTCTGACATGCCCTATTGAGATCACCTACTTGCTGACCCCTTATTAACTGCTTGAAAATGATCGGTCGGCTCCAGGGAACCTAGATGCAGATCACTGCGAAAGAATACAAAACTTTGGATCTGGAATTCTGGAGTCCAGGAGCTTAAGCTCAAAGAATAATGAATCTACAAAAATTGCACCCTGCTAGTGAAAATCTCCAGAGACTCGAGAACCTTACTGTACCTTGTATGTTTTGAATGCTTCCAAATGCTAGGGAATTCCCTCTTCATCAATGTCTTTGATGCATGCCTGGCAGAACTTGGTTGCCTCCAATTACTCACCCATATCTAGGGTGTTTCCTTTAAATTCCATGGCCATCTTTGCTGCATCATTGGCCCAAAGCATCATGCGGGATAAGCGTGCACCTGTTCCATAATGGGAACTGAAAATGTGGATGGAATTCGGGCTGAGGTATCAACTTTTCTTTTTTGTATGTACCTGTCTTTCTTGAAGGTTCTGCATTCAAAAGTGGATCCTTGCAAAAATGGGCCAACTCTGCGGTTTCTCTTTGGACACACCTTTGAAAAATATGCATGACTACGTTCAATCACATCATGGGTGATGTCTTCAATTTCTAGACTTTCTGGGGTGTCCCAATCCATCAAAGGGAGGGCAATATTGTCCACTCCCTTAGCCTTGTATTGCAAGTCTTCTATGGACCTAGTATCTAAAAATTCCTTTGGAAAGGTCCAAAGCTTAAGATGGTTCATTATACCTTGTGTCATTTTGACAAAGTGCCGATTCCAGATTTCAAAATCATCTTGACAGTCTACCAAAAAATCCTCCATGTAAGGCTTGTGGGGGTCTGAAACCCGGGGCACTACTAAAGCTATCTTATCCAGTGAATAAAATTTCTTCTGTGCCAAGTAAAATTTTGCTAGCCCCAGACAATTCAATTCAATGTCAGCTTCTTTCGCCATTGCAAGGCTGTAAGTGTAGTTCCCGCAGGTGATCGGGAAAGGAATGCTGGTGACCTTCTTTAGGCCAAAAAGAGTGTGCAGCTCTAGGATTTTCCTACAATATCCTAATAGAATAATCTTATCCCCATAATTCTTGGGTAATAGGTTGGGTTTCCTGGAGAATTCGGTCACCCGAATGTAGGAGTGTTGTTGAAATTGGATGTAGTAGTAGCCATAAGAATTGACCAGAGTCATTGCCTCCTTTGAAAGCCGGTAACTAGCATCCCGAGTGAGTGTAAGAATTTTATAGTATATAAAGGCATCATTTACCTTGCAAAAACTAGGGAAATTGGCCTCCCATTGAATTTGTGGGAAATGGTCCCACAGAGCATTCTAGCCTATGCCGGTCTCGAGGATGCCGACAATGAGTAAACCCTGGGTTATGGGTCATTGCTATGCCAGTGCCCAAAAAACATATGAAGTCATGTAGAACTTGGAGGTTTGGGTGACCTTGACAAGCTGGGCATCCATATGATTGGAAATAATAGTTGCCCAATCAAAATTTTCTTCAGCAGAGGTGATGCCGAACAGGAAGTAGTACATCCATGCTAAAAAACTTCGGCATGGGATTCTTTGAAGACCCTACATAAGGAGATGATCCCCATTTGTATACTTTCTTTGAATTCTGTGCGGGGGATCTCCAACTTCATCTTTCTATAATATTTTCTTAGGGTCTCGAGCTAGTTTGAGTTGAGGTATTGTCGGGCCATCTACAAAACCTTTTCGAAATCATGCAATGTCAAGGCCCAAGTGATAACAATAGCATTGTCAAACTAGGAGATCCCTAGCCCCGAAGCAAATGTTGTAGTGTCCAAAGATACTAAGGGTGTTGGGTAGCCTGAGGGAAGAGGAGCAGTCAACATGACAACCCAGATGACTATGTTGTAGTGTTCCACCAATATAAGAATAAGCTCTGGAGCCTACACTGAGCAGGGGAAGTAGACAACCTTGAGCTTTCCGGAGGCTGCCACATTTAGTGCCATTAGATCTCCGGCCTTGCACTGAATAAACACTATTTTTACCAAGGCCTGTAATTCGGCCCATGCTCTAACACTTGTGTTGGTGATCATCTATAACTTTGAATCTACTTTAGATCCCAGAATAGTGTCTTCCTTCAGATATTTCATGGTTAGTGGAAGCTTTTCTAAGGCCTTCTCAGCCTTGGTCCTAGCAGCTGCCCTAGTTGAAGTGGTTGGGAGTTCTGGACTCCCGGGTGGAGAAGATGCTTCAGACATGATGGATCTACAAATTTATCAGAAACCTACAAGACCAGACAACCGTCAATATAGATAAAACATAATCAAATTCCAGATTCTGAAGATTTCATCACCACATCACATCTGTTCCTGAAAAGGTGTTAGTTTGCATTAAAACCCTAAAATATATTTAAACAAAATGAATTGCTTTGGAGGTTGATCAATGCTTGGGAGTTCTAGGGATTTTGGCTCATGTGGTGAAATAAGTGAAGGTCAAAGTGGAACAAGGGACCCAAAGTCCAAAAAATTGACCGTTATCGACATGACCAACAATTAGCTGTACTAGGATGACATGGGGCGTCACATGGTCATTCAATAAAGGGAGTATTAGAATTGAAGGCGACATCTATCCTAACATGCTAGGGAATGAATGCCACTTGGGCTAGTTTTGAATACTCATGGGTGGGGAATTAAACCCGCCATTAAAGTGGAGATGACAGAGGAGAGAGAAAGCCTACAAACTCGACCAGGTGAGGTATCGAGTTTGAATTTGCAAGCACTAGATGGGCGAGTTTGAAATTTGATCACACATAGAGGGGCATGGTGAGCTCACCACCAGATGGGGGGAATATACATAACTCTACAAAATTTACATGCAAACATAGAGCACAAACACTTACGCACCGAGGGTCAAAGAATAATTATAGGCCGACCTAGAAATGAACTTATTTATAGCTACCTACTAGCTAGAAAAAATTTATAGAAAATATACAAAAAATTACATTGTTTACAACTACATAGAGGATAAAAAACCCTCTAGTAGAGTCGTCCCACCAACGGGAAGCAACAAAAAGAAAAAAATGGGAAACATAGACAAAAAGAACAAAACGGGAAACATAGACAAATAGAAAAATGCAAGAAAACCCAAAATGAAACCAGAAAGAAAAGAAGAGGAACCAAAAGGGCCTACCTTAGAAATGAGGGATGTAGGAGGATGAGCACAAGAGGTGCTCTGCAACTGAATGACTTTGAATCACTGCAAACACACAACTTTCCGTCAATGTCAGGCACTGTTTAAGCTTTGGGAACATATCGCACTTAGTTGTTGTTGAAATTGCTCTAATTGTTTTGAATCGCTCTGGGGTAATTTGTTTGCAGTGAATGTAACAATGACTTGTGAAACTCTATTTATACCCCTAGGGTAAAAATGTACCTCTTTTCCTTCCACAAATCTTGAGGAAGGTAAACCTCCAGACTCCGGGCCCGAGGATCCCATTCAACCACACCCTCTAACAAAAGAGGAAGTAGTGACATAGAATCCCAGAGTCTAGAATCCGGTTGACACAAAGAGAAAAAAACACTCTGATACTGGGTCCTAGAGGAAGGGAAATGAAAAGAAGAGAAAACAACCCCCGCAGAAGCAAAGGCCAGAGAAAACAAAAGGAAAAGAAACAAGGCAAAAGAAAAAAAAGGGGGACCCAACATTTTTCCAACAAAATTTAGGGACGGGTATGCAGGACATAACAAATGATGACTCATTGGGATGAATGTCTTAGTGCATTTGAGAACTACAGAATCTCTAGTTAGCAAAATTGAAACTCACCTTTACCTGGAGTAATCTACTTGCAAGGCGTGAGGTGTCTGAGAAAATCCGACTTAACATTGATTCAATCCTTTGATCTTTTTTAAGTTGTGAGGTGTGTGATTTGAAAAAAATCAAGTCGATGACTTCCGGGAGAAATAGAGAGGAGGCACTAAATACATTGAACCAAAATAATTACATCTTGCATGATCCCCTAGATACCAAAATTCTCTATTCTTCATTTTTCTTTCTTTTATTTTCTCGAAGATGGGGAAGGTGGTACTTCTTTCACCGTGAACCTTAAGCTTAGCTAATTTTTACGATGGTACTCCTTTCACCTTTCCATCCATTTTAATTTGTTTAATAAGAGAGAAATTCTAGACCTGGGATATTTTTATGATTTTCAGACTTGGCCAATAACCAGTGCAACCAATCTGCCCTCAAGGACCATGTGATTACTTTCTTCTTAGATTTTCTGTTTAACCAATTTCAAGACTTTCAAGATATGAATTAGATGAAGATTACCTGTAACCTTTTACCATACGCATAAAAAAACTCTGGAGTGCAGACAAATTACACGATGCTAACAATATATTCTAGACTAACCAAAATGCATAAGGTACCATTCCAGGGAATAGATGTTATGCAAAGCATACCTGTCTACATGAAGAAGACAACATGCCGGGAACCCAAAAAATGAGACACGAAGAAAAAAGGAAACCAAAGCAAAAAGAAAAAGAAATGAAGGTAGTCCCAGAAGACTGCCAACAACTATTTACAAGGACAAGGCACTCCCAAGGAGCACCAAGAAAAGATATTTACAAGCGGGGAAACCTTTACATATAATACAACTTTGGGAAAACTCACCCCTACCTCATTCAAAGTAGTGTTTAAGAAACTATCCATTGACATGCAATGGAATGAATTCTCTAGGCATGGTACTGAGGTGATAAGTATTAGCCCCGTAGATCTCAAAAATCAGATATGGTCTGAGCCAAAGCCTTTGAAATTTGGTGTTCTTTCCTTTCTTCTCCCAGGCCTTGTCCCACAGAAGGACTAGGTCCAAAACCCAAAAGGCTTTGTATTGGGCTCTCTGGTCAAACCATCGCTTAATGATTGCTTGGTGACATGCAAAATGTTCCAGTGTCGCATCTCTTTGTTCCTCCATTCTCACCAGGTTCAAGAGTTGAACCTCCACAATGTTGTCCCAGTTGTTAAATTCCTGCATCAATTGTAAAACAGAGATTTGTAAGTTGATAGGGAACACAGGATTTTGGCCGTAAACCATATGGAATGGGGAAGTCCCTAGGGTTGCCTTGATCCTGATATGGTCTACCTAAAGAGTGAACCTAAGGTTTTGGTGCCAGTCTCAGGGGTTCTATTCTAGCAAATGTTTGATCACCTATAACAGATTTTTATTAGTAGATTTAGCCACACCATTTCCCTGGGGATAATAGTTGCTTGAGAAATTCAAGGTGATATTCCTCTCGTAGGTCCATTCTAGTAACTGTGCTAAAGAAAATGCTAGACTGTTGTCACACACTATAGTGAAGGGCATTCCAAATCTGGTGACTATGTTTTCTTCCAAGAATTTGATAACTATATCCACCATGTTGTTCTTGCATGAAATTGCCTCAGACCATCGGGTGTAGTAATCGGTCGCAGTCAGGATATACCAGTGGTTGGTAGATGAGTTGATGTTTATTTCCCTGATAAAATTGAACGCCCTTTGGGTGAAGGGTCAAGCTTCAAAGACTAGCTACAAAGGCATGGCTAGGTTTCACTCACGATGGGCTATAGTTTGCCAAGTGTGGCACTTCCTCATGAGAGCATAGACATCTTTGATGATGAATGGATAGTAGTATCCGACCTAGAGAATATGGTGGGCAGTGGCATCATCTAAGCCATGCCCAGTTCTGAACTTCCCATGGAATTCTTTTATCATTTTGGTAGCTTGGTCCCTATCTATGCACCAGTGGTAAATCCCTTCGAAATTCCTGTGAAAAAGTGTTCCATTTTTTTATCATGAAATGTGTACTTTTAAGTCACAGGGCATGATGTTTGCTTGGGGGAAGCCCCTTCAGGCATCTGTTATTGATTAATAGGTATACCAGGTTGATATACCATGGGTCTTGAGTGATGGATTCCACCGTATAAGTTTGATATTCAATGCTTGGAGTCACTTCCACCATTTCTCTACATAGTCCCTAGCCTCAGACTATCTTCATTGATTGCATCTCTAGATCATACTCTTGGAGGATGGCCATCCATTTCCCCTGGCATTCGCCCAACTCACTCTGTAGCAGTAAAGATTTAATAGCTTGGTCCAGAATGATAACATGCACTTTGCTCTAGAGAATATAGTGCCAAAATTTCTTCACGGCCTGGACTAGACCAAAAGCCTGCTTTTCGAAAGGTGTATATCAGACTTTGGAATTTTTAAAGAGAGAAATCATGAAGGCAATGGGTCATTCTTCCCCTTCAACTTTCTAGGTTAGGACTGCCTCTACAGAATGTGGTGAAGTGAAGGAGTATATGTGGAATGTGAGGGAATAGTCTGGAATTGCCAAGACTGGTGCCTCCACTATGGTTTTCTTGATCTAAGGAAACACTCACTTTTCTTTGGGGCTCTACTCAGTCTTGGTATCTTCCTTCATCATATCATTGAGTGGTTTAACTATCTCAGTGAATCTAGTGATGAACTGCCGAACAAAGTTTATCTTTTTGAAGAAAGATCTCATTTCCTTTTTACTGCTAGGTATTTGTAAATTTAGCAGTGCTTCTACTCTCTCATGGTCAATGGATATCCCCTTCTTAGAGACTATATGCCCAAGTAGATTCCCTTTAGTGACCCAGAATATGCATTTCTTGGGGTTGAGGGAGATATCATACTGGGGACATCTCTCACAAATCTGGGCAAGGTGGGTGGAGTGATCATGCCTGTCCCGGGAAAAGATTGTCAAATCATCCATATAAATGATTATGCATTTTTTGACCAGGCCCTCAAACACAAGGTCCATATCCTTTTGAAATGTAGCCCCTATGTTGATGAGACCAAAGGGCATTCTCTAGTATGCAAACGTTCCCCACTTGGTGGTGAACGTCATTTTATCTCTATCCTCGAATTTAACCACAACTTGGTTATATCTGGAGTACCCATCTAGGAAGGACATCATTTGTGAATTGTTAACAATTTGTAACACCTCATCCAATGAGGGGAGAGGGTGATTGTCCTTCTTGGATTCCTTGTTTAAATTGCAAAAATCCACACACAGGAAGATCTCACCATTCTTCTTTCACACGGGGACAAGGTTGGCAACCCATGTTGTGTGCTGGATAGGAAAGAAAATCTGCGCTGGTAGTAGTTTTTGAACCTCCTAGTGAATTAGAGTTTTGATCAATGGGTTTAGCGGCCTCTGCTTCTGCCAGAAGGGCTTGGAATCTAGTTTTAGTGGGATGGTATGAGTCTGTTGGAGATTTACTTCTGGCAGCTAGTTGATTGTATGTTTGTCATTGATGACAACATATAATATACAATAGTGTTCTATATGTACTTATTAGAATGATGATATCAAGCCTTTCATGGTTATATTCATGTTGTAGACATGTTGTTGATGTTTTTTTCATACACGCAGACTCAGATATGAAGTTTCAATTGTGTTGTGCAATTCTATTTGTGGCAGTTACAGTTTTTGGAGTTTGTCTATATAGAGCCAACGTATTGCATTAGTTCTTGAGTTGTGCCTATCTTTAGGATATGCATGTGTATATTCAAGATTAGTAATGATTTAAAGATATTTATCTAAAGGCGCCAAACGTGTTTCATCAAGATTGCAAAGTTAGAGTTAATTTGGTGAGGCCGACTTAGTGAAGCGTCCCATCTATTTAGTTTATATTGTACGGTTGTAATTATGCTTGCATGGTTAGTTAAGCTGACAAGGATGTTATGGAGAGTTTTTTATCAGGTCCCATGATCTCATACTTTGAGGAAGATACTTATAGTAGGTCATTTGTGAAATGCTAAGTGTGAATGATAAGATAAGATACAGGAAAACTGCAGAGCAGAATATCAGATGTATTTCATTCATCAAGGATCTATGTGAAGAAGTAGTGGAAGATTATAATGCATTGGAACTGATCAAGATAGCAGGTCTACTCTACAGTTCATCAATCAGATATAGTGCATATCTGTTCTACAGAAGGTTGTAGCCTTCACCATTGAAGCAGTGAGCTTTTGGACAGTGAGTCCCCACCCCTAATAGGGTTATTTGTAAAAGACTCCTAATAAGGTTAGACACTTAACCAGGTCACCATACTTATTGCATTGTAAAGAACAACTCCTAACAGGGTTGTAAGATCTTCTAACAGGGATTATTATAAATAAGTATAGTTCATTGTGGGTGTTAATTCCCACTGGGGTTTTTACCATTTAGTTTCCCCATAATCAAATTGTGGTGTTGTCTATTGTGTTATCTGAATGTTCATTTACTTTATTGTATTCTAAAGTTAAGAAAAGAAAAGAATTAAAATAAGTTGATAACTGATTCACCCCCCCTCTCAGTTATCCTTTGGGACTATTCTAATAGAGTCATGATGGATGTTTCATAGGTTTTAAGACCCTCATACCCCCAAGAAATAATGTCAATGTATTCTCAGAGAACCGCAAGAATCTTCTCCTTCTCCTCTAGGGAGCAGGAGGTACCAATGTGCACAATTTTTTCTTCACCGACCTTTTCAAATTTTCCTCCCTCAGAGGAGGATGATATCTTATCTCAGCCTCGGGGGTCCAAATAAAAGATGCATTCAAGAGCTACCATCCCCTTAGGGATGGTGTTGGTGGGTAGATTGATGACCTTGTCATCTTCTTCACCCTACCTGGTATATTCGTGATCCATTTCTTCCACTATCTAATCCTTGAAGATGCCAACACTGGCCATGAAGGCCACAATATGTTGGTCATCCTCAAAAACCTGAAAGTGGGTGATATTATTTTGGATGGATGGGGTGGGGACCATTTCAATAGAAAAATTATGGAGCCGGGAGCCAACCATTGGCTCAAGGGTGCCGGTAGACATGACACAGGAATCTAGAACATAGTTACGTTTCTGGAGAATAAGCTCAATGAAAAAAGAATCAAAGTCTTCAATAAGGCTCCATGCCCAGTTGCGATATGCAGCCAACCTTTTGTCATGACACATGGATTGGCTCCAGACCTATTTTACAATCAACTCTGAATCACCCATCGCCCGAAGGTGGGTGATCCCTTTTCTCAATGTGAACAGGAGTCCAAGAACCAAGGCCTCGTACTCCGTAATGTTATTGGTGCAATCAAACTAAAATCTGTAAGATGCGAGGAAGGATTTCCCCCATGGGTTGATCAGTTCCACTTCGGCCCCGCAACCTTTTTTAGACTGGGATCCATCAAACTTTAGGATCCATAATTCATTGTTCATTTTCTGGGGATGGGAAGGAAAAGTGGCATTTGGATTGATTTTGGGAGGGTTGAGAGGTGATTCCTCTGGTTTTGATGTTGTGTGGGTGAGGTTTTTCTCTAGGGAAGACTCTGGTTTGGATTCCTAGACAAGAGACACCTTTAGTGTACCACTAGATGGATTACTTGGTCCAGGTGAACCAAATTTATGTTCTTTCTCTTGGAGGTCGTTGATGTGGTAGGTAGCAGTGGAAATGAAAGGCTCACACTCCAGTTCAGAATGTTTCTGGTAGTGTACCTGACACCAAGTGCTAGACAAGATTGTGGCCAGAGTTTCCTTGTTACCTTGTGAGTTTACCTCACCTCTTAGTTTCTCGTCCAGGTCTTGAATACTCTGAGTGACTATGGGATCCTCCCCAGGAGTAAAATCAAATGTTAGGATCTCCAATGGTCGGTACACTCTGGGGGAAGATTCAGAGGAAAAGACTTCTTTTACCCTCCCAAATTTGGTGAGGGCCTGCTTCAATCTGGGTTCACTCTCCACCCAGATTTTATTCAATTTCCCCTTCCAAAGGAGCCACAAGTGGGAGAAGTCAGTGGAGAAATACCCGTTAAGGGCCTTAGACCAATTTCAACTTAATAGCATCCCATATGTTTCAGGGATGTCCACCACTTGGATGTCTATTGTGCGCGACATCCGAGGGTCTTGGATGAGCTGAATCTAGATTTTTTTAGCTCACCCTCCATTTTCACAGCAGTTTTGTCCAATTAGACTATTGCACTTTTCGATGGAGTGGGAGTGAGTTTGAGCTTCTGGCATATAGATAAAGGCATGATGTTTCCCAAAGCACCAGAATCTACCAGGTAGTTATATAGGTTCTTCCCTTGAATGTTCAAGCCTAATAGGAAGGGAGGATCCTCTGTGTTTTGCTGGAAGACGGCCGAGTTGGCATCGTCAAATGTGACAGTCTTTGGTGAATGACTGACATCTTCTGGGTTTCCCAAGATCTTTAGAAGGGATTTCTTCTACTTAGGATAATTCAGAAAAACCTCCATCAAGGTCATGGAGGTGGTGGTTTTCTCTAATGCCTTAGTTATGTCAAACCCTCCCCCTAGGTAAAGTTGACTTCCCTCGGCTAGATACCTGGCTTGATTAGAGCCAGGTCCTTTCAGAGGGAATGAGTGATCAGTTGTGTTGTCCTGGGGAGGGGTATTCTTGGGAGGTGTTGGTGTGTTAGTTGGCCCTTTTCCAGCATAACCTTGAGTGTTGTAGGGAGTCCATGGGCTGGTGAAGGCATTGGCCTTAAAGGAAAGGATAGATTCATTAAAGAACCCCTGCAATTTAGGCTCTTCTTCATCCTCTTCGTCTATCCCGAAGAAGACGGTCTCACACATGAAGGCTATGTGAGGAGGCTCTGATGTGGATGGTTTTGGTGGAGTAGGATTGATAGGTTGTCGGCTGTTCGACTGAGAGATCATGATGATCTTCTCTAGCGTGGCACAATTCACCTCGGAATGAGAGCCAGTGTCATACAATCTACACCACATAGTAAGAGGATGGAATTATGCCAACTAGGAAGAATGACTGGGTCCAACACCACCCTGAGTGGTATTTTGGTTTGGAGGAGGACCTCTGGTATTCATGTTGTTTTTCCATTGCTGTTGATTGGGCCAAGGCCCATTTTTTTAGTTTTGGCCTTCGGAGTTGGTATTTCATTATCTGTAGAAAATATTACCTCTCTAGGAATTGGAGTTGTGAGGCGTAAAAGGCCCCTCCTTCAGCTGTCCTATGTCGGTCATCAGAGAGGACACCAATCGACAGAGGGATTCAACCTTAGTGGACAGATGGGTAGTTGTGTCATAGTGTGACAGTTGTTGTGGTTGGTTTTTGGAGAAAGCGGTAGTAGCTCCCAGAGTCGAGGACAACAATCCTCTAGTTGTGGATGATTGGAAGAAAGATACTCCAGAGGGTTGTGTTAAGAGTTTTTGCATCTACTATGGCTGGTTCCAGGGAACATATTCCTTACCTGATATTGTCTGGCTTGCAACGGATAAATGTACCAGGCCTATTGGTCTATCGGTGGTGTTGGTGCCCAAAAATGCTGAATTAGATTTCCTATGGACTTGCCAATCCAATGTTTGGAAAACCAATTGTTTTTGGCCAACTAATGGGAATGATCAATTATGATCCTCTTCCCCTACACTTCTAGCTCTACAAGAGCAAGGTGGGTGAACCTTTACCTTAACCACTATCTACTAGTTTAAGGCATTTTATAGCAAATAACTTGTGTACAAAATTCAACTGATCTCTCAAGATGGCAAGTAGGCTTGAATAAATCAAATTGTAAGCAATATATCATAAATTGTAAACTGAAATACTTTGAGTAATTGAAAGAATGTTTAGTAAATATGTATGTAAATT
>MU227284.1:70465-86255 GCA_018584345.1 Thuja plicata
AAGGGAGATTAAATCTTTTAATTAAATAAAAATGATCAAACCTTAGGAAATATTGAAATAATTGAATTAATTACAATTTGATCAAGGAAATTGATTTGAATTGAAAATGTTGCAAAACATTGATTCATGAATTTGATAAATTGATAAAATAATAAATGGGGCCCACAGTCTGTAGAAGTTGAGAAATCCAACTTCACAGAACCCGAAGAACGCTTGCATGCAAGAATCTGTTACAGAAGAGAAGCAGGAAGAGGGAAAGAGAAGAACTCAGAAGTTGCTCAGAAAGTGAGAGCGAAATTATAATCTGAATTAATGAAAAAGAAACTACAAAGTTTAACCTATAAAGGTGAATGAAACCCTAAAAACTAGAAAATCTAGGTTGCACATTAATAATTAATATAAATATTAATTATAATGCACCTAAGAGATAGCTTAAGTAAACTAGAGTAATAAACAACTTAATTAATTAAATCAAAGTGATTTAATCAATAAGTGTAAATAGATAATTACTTTAACACCCCCTTAAGCGAAGCTCATGAGGTAAGCTAACCTAGCACAACTATGAAAGCAGGAAAAAAGGGTCCCAGCAACAAGGCCTGATCAGGTACCCAAGCACAACCAAATCTCTGTAAAGTGGATAAATAGAGAAAACCACATGGGAAAAACCCTACTCCAAGAAGAGATAGAATAAAATGCAGAAAAGAATGGCTCAAGAGACTCTCTCAAAACCATAAGTACAATCAAACCCCCCATGAGAGAGGGATGAGACACCAAAGCTCCCCCAGAATGATGGAAACCCTATAGGAATGATTGAACCAATGAAAATCCAATGTGGAAGAAACAAAGGTACAGAGTAACAAGGAAACCCCTGAATGAGAGGTGAAACCAGAAGACTGAGCTGGTGCTCAAAGGAGAATGATTGAGACTCCTGGAATGGAATCCCCAATGAAGGTGGGCCAATAGATGGGCTGAATCTGTCAGCTAGGAGGAGATGAATGTCCTTAGATATGCCCTCAACAACTAGAGGGGAAGGCTCGATGTAGGGAGTGACTATAACAAGGAATGCTAAAGAAAAATCATGTTGAAAAAAGGCATGCACAATAAGAGGAGGAGGTGGAGAAGCCACAACACTGATCTTAGGAGCAACACAGAAGTTCAGGTGACCCAACTTATTCTCACTAGGAACTCATGAATTAGGAGAGATATTCTCCGACACTGGAGATGGTGGACCAAAATGGGAGAAGGAGTATAGGTGGGTGGCATGATCAACTGTCCCTGTAACAAGAATGTGGCCATTCGCACTATCTCGGATGTGTACAAAATCTGCAGTGAACTCAACTGTCTTCTCTGTCCCACTGTAAGTAATCTGATAAATGAAGAGAAGGTTCGATGACAAGGATGGAAAACATAGTATATCATGGAATGCACCACCATCAATGTTAATAGAACCTTGACCACACACAGGCATGACAGTTTCATTCCCCATCAAGATGTGTGGGGTAGGAGAGGCCGCAAAAGATGAGAAGGAACTTTGAGAAGATGCCATATGATGTGAAGCACCAGAATCTAGCAACCACCTAGAAGAGAGAGCTATAGCAGATGCACATAAGGCATGACCATTTCCATTGTCTAACCCATCTACCTGAGATGATGATGAAGAAGACCAATGAGAGGAGGAAGAAGGAATATCAATGTTGCTCTTATGAAGAAGAGCTGTCAAATCAGTAATCTGTTGGGCATATCCATCTATCTTCTACTGAAAGCACTGAGACTCATCATGATTGAACTTATTTCAATAAGTACACTTGGGTTTTTTTGTCTTTGATTTACCCTTAGGTGAAGGAGGTGGGCTAGAGGAATGCTGGGAAGGAGAATCCTTCCAAGATTCTGTGGATGATGATACCTATTTCTGCTCTGGTTTCCGTGGAGATGGGTAAGCAACCAAGGCATGGCTCATAGAACCTGAAGCATCATTCAACTGTTGAATCTTTGACTGCTCTCAAGTCAACCGATCATAGAAGGCCGCAAAGGAAGGCATATTGTGCCTAGGACCCAAGGCATCCATAGTGGAATAGAAAGTGGAGGAGAAAATCTAGAACTCTCCATGAAGCTTTGAGAGTATCAGAAAGATACACTCATCATCTGATCTGGTCTTCCCACATCCCTGTAAAAGTGATCAGAGAGCATTAAACTTCATCAAGAAGTCCTCAATGGTGGAAAAACTATCAGGAGACAAGGATGTCAACTTTGCATCAAGCCGCAGTTCCCTGAATGCATTCATTGTGCCAAAAAGATCTGCAAAATTTTCCCAATAGGCGCGAGGAGTGGTCAAACCATCTAGATGAAACAGGAGGCTATCTGAAATGTGCAGTGCAATAAAACCCATGGCTTCATCCATTTTGTTCCTATGCTGAAGGACCTCAAGCGGACACTACATAATAGGTTGGTTCTCATCTAGACATGAATATAAGCCACGTGACATGAGTAGCCTGGTCATGTGTTCTTTCCAGGTGTGATAATTGTGTGGTGTCAGCCGGGCCACAGAGGGGTCCAACATTGAGAGAAGAAGTAGACAGAAGTAGAAGGGTCATTTTTGAATTAAATGATAGAAATAAAATGCACCCCCCCACAATTTATAATTCTATCCCCCTGTACAACAAATAAACAAGTATAGAAAGCACAAAAAATGAGAACAAATCCTGGACGCCAGATGTAGAGAGGGAGGAAACATAAGCCTCTACTTCAATACCAAAATTGAGAGCTCAAATAGCTAAAACAAAAAATGAGACTAGCATCATCATGTCTGACTCAGAAACACCTTTCCGATGATATTTTGTTTTCTAAAAACGGACACCGTATGCAAAAGTTACAGCCGAAAATCCAACTACTCCTCTGAAAATGAACTCTCTGGAAAAAACCAGTCATGGAAAAAAAATTGACGGTCAAATGACCATCACAGAGCCCGAGAAAAAATATGATGGCCGTCTGCATGTTGTAGGACCGTCTTGTCGGAAAAAATTTTTGATTGCCGAAAAATGAGATTTTGGCCAGAAAATTTGAAATTTCTACCAGAAAATTTTTCTAGCAAGTGACATCACTTGTGCTGTGGCTGGTGGTCCCCCGATGGCGGGTCAGTTGCTGGCATTGGTGGTGGTGGCGGCCGGGCTGCTCCTGGGCAGTTCCCAGGCAGCAGCACCACCGCGGGCTGCTCCGCCAGTGGCCGGTGGCCAGTGGGCGGCGCGGGCCGGGCTGGGGTGGCGCAGCAGTGGCCGCTCTGGCTGTGCTTGATGGAGCCCCAAAAAACCTAAAAAAATATGTTTTTTTGCATTTTTTAAATTTTTTTCTTGATTTTCGTGTCATACGGCCTAGGAGTGAGAAATTTTTTCTTTGGGGTCACTGTGGCCAAAACTAGAAAAATTTATATGATTTTTGACTCTCCTGGGAATTCTGAGCGCAATGGTGTAGTCTATTTTGGTTCAAAGTGCTCCAAAAAATAGTGCCTCCTCCAAAATGAAGAAAAAACCCCAAAGAAGTTGTGGCTTTCATCTTTGAATCACGGCTTTAAAAAACCCTCAAACTAGGCAGCAATAGGTAAGCTCTAATACCATGTAGAAGTTGAGAAATCCAAATTCACAGAACCTGAAGAACACCTGCATGCAAGAACCTGTTACAAAAGAGAAGTAGGAAGAGGGAAAGAGAAGAAATCAAAAGTTGCTCAGAAAGTGAGAGCAAAATTATAATATGAATTAATGAAAAAGAAACTACAAAGTTCAACCTATAAAGGTGAACAAAACCCTAAAAACTAGAAAAGCTAGGTTGTACATTAATAATTAACATAAATATTAATTATAATTCACCTAAGAGATAGCTTAAGTAAACTAGAGTAATAAACAACTTAATTAATTAAATCAAAGTGATCTAATTAATAACTGTAAATAGATAATTACTCTAACACTGTCTAGGCGACCATTTTAGGGTGCATACAGGTTGTTTGGTTTGTTGGGTTCTACTCTTTTGGATAGGAGGTTCAGGTTCTACAAACTCTCCAGGATTTGGGGTTGATCACAAGATTCTATCAAAACTTAAGAGCGAAGGCGACCCTCTTCCGCGGAAAGTCAGGCTCCTAAAACTACTGCTTGGGGAACCATCGAGTGGTGTAAAATCAAAATCTTCTGAGGGAGACAAGCTCATGGCCTCCTAGTGCCAGTTTCTATTGGCGGGACTTTGTGACTGGTTCTACCAACAGTGATAAGTTGTCACCAGGTACCAGGGTACCGACCAACTACGCCTGTAAAGATTCTCTAGAGAATGAATCCTCTGGGCCTTCAAGCACCTGAGTGTCAGGTGTTGACGATGTGGGGAAGATAAGTTGGGCAGATGACTATTTGTTTAGGGGAATAGTTTTTTTTACTTGTCTTCTTTGGGGATTTCAGCAATGGGGAAGGGGTTTCCTGTAAGCATGCTAAGTTTACCAAATAAATTGCAAAAGATAAACCAGAGTTAGAGTTTGTTACTTCTACTTATATTTGTGCAACATATTTCAAAGATCAACAATGCTCTAATGTAAGAACTATACTAAATACTGAATACATACAAAACCATCGATTCATACATATTCAATAGAAATGGGAAATGAGATCATTAATCTAAATGAAACATTAGAGAAAAGGATATTAGAAACATACAACACAAAAGATGTTCATGAACTCCAAATTCAGAACAACACATAACTAGTAGTCATAAGGTGTTCCTCCTTCTTCATTAACTTAAAGTGTTCCAACATCACTGGTGTATACATCCATGGCTCCAAGGAAGCATCTAAACTACTGAGAACTACTAAGCATTGAGCTCCTAAAACAACTAGAAATGAAAAGCTATTTTCTATTACTTGCTGGACTGCAAAATCAACAATTTAGCTGACCCTTGTTATGAGGTCAGACTTCTTATTTTTACACATAGTTTTCCCTAAAATTAACCTAATCTATCTGTACACTCAATATATAAAATATATTATCCGGTGGCCGATACTACCTGCACCACTTACAACCACCTCAAAAAGAGGAGGGTTCTGACGAGACAAAGGAAGAAGACAAGAAGAGAAAGCTGGAAGAATCGGCATGGAGAAGAGTGTCGGGGTTTTAATAGAAGAAATTTGATCTTCCCAGTATTCGAGGCTACATGCCTCATAAATGCAGAATGTGGCTCACTATCTTGGATTCACTGAGTAGTAAATATGGGAGTGGTGCCTTGGGAAGATCACCTGTCAGGGCCATCCCTCTGTCTAACATTCCCTATCGAGATCACCTACCTACTGACCCCTTATTATTTGCTTGACAATGACTGGTTGGATCTAGGGAACCTGGACGTAGATCACTGTGAAAGAATACAAAACTTCAAACCTGGAATTCCAGAGTCTGGGAGCTTAAGCTCAAAGAATAATGAATCTATAAAAATTGTACCTTGCTGGTGAAAATCTCTGGAGATTGGAGAGCCTTACTTTTCCTTGTATGTTTTGAATGCTTCAAAAATCTGGTGAATTCCATCTTCGTCAATGTCTTTGATGCACGCCTGGTAGAACTTGGCCGCCTCCAATTGCTCACCCATATCTAGGGCATTTCCTTTAAATTCCTCAGCCATCTTTGCTGCATCATGGGCTAAGAGCAACATGCAGGATAAGCGTGACATTCTTGTTTTGTCAAAATCTCCTGGGGATTGGTACCGTGACTCCATTAATTCATCAAACTTCTCCACAACATAATCCACTAGAGTACACGTATCTATGCAGAAGGGATCGACTCCTGAAACCCTTGTGACAAAATCCTTATATAAATTCAAAGAATACTCTACTCCTGGGACTTTGTCCTTCAAAGCCGCTACCAATTGCTTGCTAATCTCCAATTTGAGATCAAGTCTGGAGTGTTGGACCTGGATAAATTTGAAAGAATCATCCCCCAAAATATCCATCTCTATGATAGGTTCCTCTTTGAGATTCATGAGTTCTCCTAACTCGCTCATCCATGCCTCATATCTTTTGGTTTCTTCCTCCTATAGAGATATGGCACCTTTCACATGGTGCAAGATATTTCCAGCCGTATGTAGGTCTAGGAGTGTTGTTGCTAAGAAATGTCAAACATTTCCTACCTTCTTGGCTACCTAGTCATCCACTACCTACACTTTCTTCTTCATGTTCCTCAGCATGTCAAGGTCACCCTGTGGAAGTGGTGTTTCAGATGTGGAAGCTTTCAGATGAATTGCAGTCAGTGGCTACGCTAGCTTTGTTAGTAGTCCAATAAGATTTACATTCTTTTCCTTTTCTTCTTTCATTCTCTGGGCTTGTTTATCGTATCGAGCCTCAATTTCCTGACTAGCCTACCTTAATTTCCTGGCTATCCTCTTTTAGCAGGTCCAATTCACCCTACTTTTCCCTCTTCCCCAGAGCTACCTCTGTAACTATATATTCTGCGACACTTACCACTACTTCCTCTTTATCTGGGGGAGGCATTGCAATGACCGCGACTGTATCTCTGCCTGGACCAGTCTGAATGGAATGGAGGGTTTAGACCTTCTTTGGCTTAGGGATGTCTTGACTCTGGGGCATCATCTTGACTAGGGAGAGATGGGATTTTCATTGTTGGGGCCTTTATCTTCTTTGATTCCACCAACCATTATGGTTGTGGGGGTGGTCTTGCTTCTAGGGGATGATTACTTGGGTCTTCCCTGAGGTTATGTTGTTCATCCCCAATGTTTATAGTCTCTTCAGACTCTTTCTCTTGATTCCTGGGATCTCCTACATCATCCACCTTAGTGTTATCAATATCCATTGCCTTAGTGTTCCTATCCTTAGTAGCATCGGCAGAATCAACATCCATATCTCAGGGGTTCTCCCCTCATTCTATTGTTGTTCTCCGTTATCCTCTGCCAATAGATTCTCCTCCATTGACGTATCTTCCTGAGGTGGTGAAGGTGTCCAAACTGGATCCAACTATAGCATTACAAGGATCACATTTCCAAAGGCCACACTACCCTGGGTGGGCGGAGGTGTTTAGAGAATGGCGGTTGAGGTTATAATTACTCCCAAAGGTTTGGTTCCCTTAGCCGAAGCCAGATGATCATCTTGTACTTGCCTCTTTTCTCCTATTTTAGTCTCCGGGACTGGGATCTCTTGAACATCAGGGATGTCCACCTATTCTTTCTCCTTTTCTTTTTCTTCCTGGACCTCTTATTCTATGGCATCTTCTTTCTCTGGTATCTCCCCTTCAGTGGGGATTTTTTCTTCTTCCTACGCGACGATCTCCTCCACCGCCTTTCCTATATCCCCTACAAATTTACAAGTTCATCAGTCCCAAAGATGTCATCAAAATCATCATGCAGAGGGGAGGTCTCTAGGGGATTCTCTGGTTTAGGGGAGTCTGGGATAATCTCCACCTGGGGGATGTTGTGCATCCCGAGATCTGTATCTTCCCTTGGCAGAGGGACATTTGTTCCTTTCTTTTTCCTCCTTGTCACTAGTGGGGGTTCGTCATCCAAAATGGCTGCACATTCATCCTCCACTCCCATCCTCATTGCCCAGACCATAAGTTATGCAAGTGAAGGGGAGCCACAAGGGAGGGAAGGTTCTACCAGAGTAACTGGGATGCCAATCTAGGTGCTTATTTCTTCCTTCATCTGATGGGACACTGCCAGATGAAGGTGCACCTATTCCATAATGGGAAATGAAACTGTAGATGGAATTCAGGCTAGGGTATCAAATTTTCTCTTTCCTATGTCCCCGTCTTGCACAGAGGTTTTAGATCCAGAAGTGGATCCCTGCAAAAATGGGCCAACTCCGTGGGTGCTCTTTGGACACACCTTTGAAAAATACACATGACTACGTTCAATCACCTCATGGGTGATGTCTTCAAGTGCTGGGATTTCCAGGGTGTCCCAATCCATCAGAGGGAGGGCCATCTTGTCCACTCTGTTAGCCTTGTACCGTGGGTCTTCTATGGACCCGATATCTGAAAATTCCTTTGGAAAGGTCCGAAGCTTAATATGCTTCATCAAACCTTGTGTTATTCTGACAAAGTGCTCATTTTGAAATTCAAAATCATCTTGGCAGTCTACCCAAAAATACTCCATGTGAGGCTTGTGGGGGCTTGACACCCAGGGCAATGCCAAAGCTATCTTATCTAGTGGATCAAAGTTCTTCCCTGCCAAGTCAAATTCTCCTAGCCCCAGACATTTTAATTTGTTGTCGGCTTCTTTCTCCGCTGCAAGGCTGCAAGTGTAGTTCTTGCAGGTGATTGGGAAAGGAATGTTAGTGACCTTGAGGCCAAAAAGAGTGTGTAGCTCTAGGATCTGCTTGCAATATTCCAAAAGAATAATCCTATCCCCATAATGCTTGGGCAATAGGTAGGGTTTCCTAGAGAATCTTGTCACTCGAATGTAAGAGTGTTTTTGAAATTGGATGTAGTAGTGGCCATAATAACTGACCAGAGTCATCACCTCCTTTGAAAGCTGGTAACTGGCATCCCAAGTGGGTGTAAGAATTTTATAGTAAACAAAGGCATCATTTACCCTGCAAAAAATGGGGAAACTTGCCTCCCATTGAATTTGTGGGAAATGGTCCCACGGATCATTCTAGCCCAGGCTGGTCCCGAGGATGCCGACAGTGAGTAAACCCTGGGTTATGGGTCATTGTTGTGCCAGTGCCCACAAAAAATATGAATTCATATAGAACTTGGAGGTCTAGGTGACCTTGACAAGCTGGGAATCCACATGATTGGCAATAATAGTTTCCCAATCAAAACTCTGTTTGGCGGAAGTGATGCTGAACATGAAGTAGTACATCCATGCTAAAAAATCCTAGGCATGGGATTCTCTGAAGACCCTACATAAGGAGATGATCCCCATTTGTATACTTTCTTTGAATTTTTTGTGGGGTATCTCCAACTTCATCATTCTATAATCTTTTCTCGGGGTCTTGAGTGAGTTGGAGTTGAGGTTTTTCCAGGCCATCTACAAAACCTTTTCTAACTTATCCAATGCCAAGGCCCAAGTGATAATAGTAGAATTGGTGAACTAGGGGATCCCTAGCCCCAAAGAGAATGTTTTAGTGTCCAAAGACACTAAGGGCATTGGGTATCCCAAGGGAAGAGGAGTGGTCAACATGACAGCCCAGACGACTGTGTTGTAGTGTTCTGCCAATGTAAGAATAAGCTCTAGAGCCTAGACTGAGTAGGGGAAGCAGGCAACCTTGAGGATTTTGGAGGCTGCCACATTTAGTTCCATTAGATCTCTGGGCTTACACTGAATAAACATCATTTTTACCAAGGCCTGCAATTTGGCCCATGCTCTAACACTTGTGTCGGTGATCATCTGTAACTTGGAATCTACTTTAGATCCCAAAATAGTGTCTTCCTTCAGATGTTTCATGGTCAGTGGAAGCTTTTCTAAGGCCTTCTCAGCCTTGGTCCTAGCAGTTGCCCTGGTTGAAGTGGTCGGGATTTCTAGACTCCTAGGTGGAGAAGATGCTTTAGACATGATGGATCTACAAATTTATCAACAACCTGCAAGACCGAACAACCATCAATATAGATAAAACATAATAGAATTCTGGATTTTGGAGATTTCATCACCACCTTGCATCTGTTCCTAAAAAGGTGTTAGTTTGCATCAAACCTTGAAAATATATTTAAATGTAATCACTTTATTTGGAGTTTGATCAATGTTGGGGGGTTTTGGGGATTCTAGCTCATGCGGTGAATGAAGTGAATGTCAAAGGGGAACAAGGGACCCGAAGTCCAAAAAACTGACCATTATCAACATGACCATAAATTAGCCATACTAGGCTCACATGGGGCGTCACGTGGTCATTAAATAAAGGGAGTAATGGAATTTAAGGTGAAAACTCTCCTAACATGCTAGGGAATGAATGCCACTTGGGCCAGTTTTGAATACTCACATGTGGGGAATCAAACCTGCCATTAAAGTGGAGATGACAGAGGAGAGAGAAAGCCAGCAAACTTGACCAGGTGAGGTGCCAAGTTTGAATTTGCAAGCACCAAATGGGAAAGCTCAACATTTGATCACATGCAGAGGGGTACAGTGACCTCGCCACCAGATAGGGGGAATATACAAAACTCTACAAAATTTACATGTGAAACACAGACCACAAACACTTATGCACCGAGGGTTGAAGAACAATTTAGAGGCCTTCCTAGAAATGAACTTATTTGCAACTACCTACTAGCTAACGAAAATTTTCAAAATTTATAGAAAATATATAAGAATTACAATGTTTACAACTGCACAGAGGGTGGGCAACCCTCTAGCAAAGCTGTCCCACCAACGAGAAATGATGAAAAGAACAGAACGGGAAACAAAGACAAAAAGCAAAATGCAAGAAAACCCAAAAGGAAACTAGAAAGAAAAGAAGAGGAACTAGAAAGGCCTACCTTAGAAATGAGGGATGCAAGAGGATGAGAATGGGAGGTTCTCTACAACTAAATGACTTTGAATCATAGTGAACACACAACTTTTCATCACTGTCAGGCACTGTTTAAGCTTTGGGAACAAATCACACTTAGTTGCTATTGAAATTGCTCTAATCACTTTGAATTTGTCTGGGGTAATTTGTTCGTGGTGAATGTAACAATGACTGGTGAAACTCTATTTATACCCCTAGGGTAAAAAGGTACTTATTTTCCTTCTATAAATCCTGAGGAAGGCAAACCTCTAGACTCTAGGCCTGGGGATCCCATGCAACCACACCCTCTAACAAAAGAGGAAGTAGTGACATAGAATCCCAGAGTCCAAAATCTGGCCGACACAAAGAGAACAAAATACTTTGGGACCAGGTCCTAGAGGAAGGGAAACCAAAAGAAGAGAAAATGACCCCCACGGAAGCAAAGGCTGGAGAAAACAAAAGGAAAAGAAACAAGGAAAAAGAAAAAAAAAGGGGGACCCAACATTTTTCCAACAAAATGTAGGGACGGGTATGTAGGGAATAACATGATCCACAACTTTAAATGATTTTCGTACATATTTTCTCCATGATGTTGAGAAAACCACCTTGAACCACATTGAACCATCTTGAACTTGAATGAACCTTGTTCAATATAGTTCTCAAAGGTTCATTATAGTTCATGCCTTTCCATCTGCTCCCGAGATGTGAGTCTAATTTTTTGTGTGATTGAAGGACTATTCTTGATATAATGGCCACAAAATATTCTTGGGCTATGAATAATTATAGTGGACTTTCTTGAATTGATACAAATGCTTTGCTTTAATTCTACCTGTCTTCCAAAAATGATCTGCTTTATCTGTACACAAGTTTAAGTGGTAGGTCTGCCTTAATCCGTCTGAGGACTTCCTTGAACTTATTCAAACCTCTTAGAACTATTTTGAACCTAATTCAAAGTGGGTCAAGCTGGTTCATAGAATTTATTAGTACAAGGAAACTTGATTGTTTCTTTAATTATCAAAATACTTAGACCTAATTAGACACAACTGACTCCTAGGACGTATCATAATATTTATAGACAAATATGAGACAACTGAAAGGGATACTTATAATTGAAATAATTTTCCAGGATGGAACATGGCTACTCCAAAGTAGGGGCTAACATCGGCTCTTATTGGGGACTATGCTTTGGGAACATGGCATAAAGAACTCAAAAACTTTGGTTAGCAAAAACAGATAGGAAAACAAAAAATACACAAACCAAAACAAAAACAAAAAGGAAGGACTACACTAATATGTACAAAACAACACTTGAAAAGATACTAGAAATTGTATAGCTTCAAAGCTTTCTTGTTGTAGGAAAATGATAAGATTGTTCCATCTAGGTACACCAAGTGAAAAGAATTTGGGCCTAACTCCTCTTGTATCTTGAAGGGTCCCTTCCACAAGGATTCAAATTTTCCATGGGCTCTTTTTGACTCTTTTCTCTTATCCCACATAAGTACTTCCTCACCTTTCAAAAAATTACGTGTCTTTGCTTTCATATCAAAAATTTTCTTGACCTTCGCTTGGTATTCTGTGATTTTATTAACCAGATTGTCTCTTTCCTCTTCTAACTTGCTTAAGTACATGACTCTCTTTTCCAAAAAACTCTAGAAAGACTGATCTTGGATGACTATTTGTAACTTTGCAGCAGACAAATCCAATGGAAAAGATACTCAAGAACCTACCCCATACACAAGCTCAAAAGGGCCATTCTAATTTCTCTTTTGGGATTATTCCTATCCTCCCATAGGGATTCATGTAGCTTCTTATGCCTATTTCTAGCATTGTCATCTACCAATTTCTTCATAATGGAAACTGAGTTCTTGTTATTTGACTCTGCTTGTCCGTTGCCCTATGGGAAATAATCAGAGGAATGCACCAAAGAAATGACATGGTCATAGAAAAACATAATCATCTCTTCAGAAAAAAAGTAGTTGGCATTATCTATGACTATTTTATGGGGCACTCCAAAATGTTCCAGAATATAATCTCTTAGGAAATTACAAACTACATGGGAATTATCTTTCTTAGTGGGGATCACCTCTACCCATTTTGTGAAGTAGTCAGCCGCAGTTAAAATATACATGTGTCCAACACTAAAATGAGGATTCAAAGGCCCTATGAAATCTAAGTCCAACTTCTTAAAGGTTTCATCCATGACAACTGACCTCAAAGGTAAGGCTACTAGTTGGGGCTTCCCTGCAAATAAATGACATTTTTCACAATTTCTAACATATGAGTAGGCATCTTTGAACATGTCAGGCATATAGAAACAATTTTGGAGGATCTTAAAATTTGTTACCATTGAAGAGAAATGCCCCCACATGCTTCTTTATGAAAAGCCTTAATTAGTTTCTATTGTTGGTCTCCGTCAACACATCTCAGGAACGTTCCATCAATACCTTTTTTATATAAGACACCTTGTGAAACCACATAATTCCTTGCCACTGGTCTCAGATTACATTTTTCTTTAGATGTGAGGTTCTTTTTCCAATCCCCACATGTCAAGTAATAGGTCACATCATAGAACAATGAATCTTTTAAACTTACCAATAAGACATAAGGTGATTCTTCTATTGTTTCTTCTAAACCTTCCACATTATCAACCATGAGCTTGCACAAACCTTTCCTTCAGAGAAGTTTAGTAGGTTTGATTTTCAAGTCATACTCTTGAATCTTGGTTACCTAGGTCACCCTTTTTTCATTTCTACTTCTTGTTACATCAATATGCTCTTCACCACTGAGTTAGGTACATACACCACTAAATGAGAATGAAAAATATAATATCTAAAATGTTTTATGGATTTAAAAATTGAAAAGGTCTATTTCTTAGTCAATAAATATTTCAATTCATGTTTCTTCAGTGGAACGCTCATGAATGCAATGGGTACCTTGGACCCTTCTTCATTCTTTTGAACTAGGATACTCGATAGAGTATGTTCGAAGACATAGCAATAAATCATGAAATCTTTTTTAAAATCGGGATTGACTAGAGTGGATGCATTGGCTATAGCATTTTTTATATCATAAAAGGCTTTCTTTCCTTCTTCAGTCCATTTAAACATCTATTTTCACTCATTATATCCATGATATGCTTGGTAATTTCAGCAAAACTAGGTACAAAACTTCTTAAGAAATTAATTTGATCGAAAAATGATTTTACTCCACTTCGGTTTGAGGGTAAGCTCAACTGGTGGATTTATTTCACACATTCAAGATCTATTTTTATGTCATCCTTAGAAACTATATGGCCAAACAAATTTCCTTTGTCATACAGAAAATTGATTTCTTGGGGTTTAAGGATATGCGATGATCCCTACACCTCTATAACATAATTTTCAGATCTTTCAAATGACTCTTTCTCTTCTTTGAGAAAACTGTTAGATCATCCAAATATGTCATAATAATTTTATTTATCAAGTCTTCAAAGGATGAGTTCATTTATCGTTGAAAGGTCACCCCAACATTGATCAAGACAAAGGGCATTCTATTGTAAGCTAAGGTCCCCATGGTGTGATAAATACTATTTTGTGTTGGTCTATTTTGGAAACACTTATCTGGTTATAACCCAAAAAACCATCGAGCATAGACATAATTCCTGACCCAACCTGAGTTTGGAGCACATGATCTATAACATGGAGAGAATTGTTACACTTGATACTAGCTTGATTTAAATTGAAAAAATTGACACAAATTATGATATGCCCATTCTTCTTCCGAATGGGCACAATATTTTCTATCCACATAGAATGGTGAATAGGATAAATAATTTTGGGCTTTAAAATATTTTCAAATTCCTTTAAAATGGCTTCAAACACCTTAGGGTTATAGTTCCCGTTGATAATTGTAGCATCGATCAGATAAATATTCAGTTTGTAATAATAGATAAATAATGAGATATATTTATAGATATAATAATAATTATTAATAATATATTAATATTTATTATTATTTATATTTATTATATATTCTAATTATAAACATTATTTTACTTTAATATAATAATAATAATGATTATCATTATTATTATTGTTATATAATAATAATGATAATAATTATCATTAATTATAATTCTGATCGGATATATTATCGACTAAATAGTTGATTGAAGAGTATCGACTAAAACCGTTGATTGACTAGTTAGGACTAACATATTATATGTTATGCATGTAATACCGATTATTATTGGTTTGAATGCCACCGTATATCATTACGAATATGTATCATGTTAACAGGCTTAAATGAAGAGCCACGTTTAGGATAGACGTGACTCCTTGAGGAGTCACGTCTATCATAGATGTGACCTCTCACAACTCCAAATGTTGTATATATACGGTAAGTTGAAAACAGAATGAACACACTGAAATTGATAAGTGTTGTTCATCCATTGAATTCCGAATAAATAGAGATATCTCACGTTCAGATTCAGCAAGGTAAATTACATTATTTATTATAATAGTAAATTCTCATTTATAGTTAGATCTGTGTTTTGTTCAATTGCATTTACATGGTATTAGAGCCAAGTTAGGAATTATCCTAGCAATTGAACTTGACAGATTTAGAGTTCAATCTATTTATAAATATCACATTTCCATGGAAAGCACTATAAGGTTCGAAGATAGGCTTGAAGGAGGAAATAATTTATCATCATGGAAATTCAGAATCAAAATGATTCTAAGAGAAAGTAAAGTTGAGTCCTTCATAAAAGAAGAGAAAGAAGTGCCAGAAAATGATCCAGATAAATCAAATTGGATTGAAGGAAATGAAAAGGCTATGAAGATCATAGTAGATGGTGTTAGAGACCACATAGTGCTGATTCTAACGAAATACGAAACTTCCTACCATATGTTTAAATCTTTTGAAAGAACATACGAGATAAATAATGCAAGCATAACCCTAGCACTAAAAAGGGATTTATCAATCATATAAGTATGAATAAAGGAGAATCTATCAAGGCATACTTTATGAGAATTTCCACTCTAAGAGATGAACTAACGATACTTGGATATACTATTCAGAGAAAAGAACTAACACTTATTGCACTAGATGGTCTTCCAAATACTTGGGAAAATTTTGTTCAAGGGATAAGTGAAAGATCAAAATTTCCAAACTTTGATCGATTAAGGTCTGACTATCTTCAGGAAGAGTCAAGAAAAAACAAGAAAGGAATAAAAAAAAGGGCATAGATGAAGATCTTCAAGTGCTAAATACAAACTTTCACAAAAGGGGCAAGAACACACACCTTAAGAAGAGAAAGGACCATCATGGAAAAAATTCATCTAAAAGGGACACTTCTCAAAT
>MU227284.1:86305-116197 GCA_018584345.1 Thuja plicata
TAAAGTGAAAAAGAATAAAAAGGAGCATAACTCAGAGAAGCATGTATTCTATTCCGCTCTTTCAAATCAAGTATCCAACAAAACTAATACATGGATAATTGACAGTGGATCATCAAGACACATCACCAGGTATAGAGAACTACTAGACTCCTTGATAGAAGAAATTGATGAAGAAGAAACTATTGGAGACAACAATACATATCCAGTAAAAGGTGTTGGTACCTACACCATCAAACTGAAATCAGGCATTTCTATCCAACTAACTGGAGTTCTTTATGTCCCTTGCATCAAGAGGAATCTAGTTTCTATATCTGCACTTGAGGATAATAGGTACATAGTAACATTCATGGAGTGAAAAGTTCTAGCCTGGCCAAAGAATTCCTCCATCAAGAAAGAAATAACTTTAGGGAAAAGGAAAGGATATTTGTATGAAGTATGTACTGAATCTAATTTAGCCCCAATTCATGATATTGCAGACTCCAATGAAATTTGGCATAGAAGATTAGGTCATTTAAAATTTTGTGCCTTATCTTCCATGGAAAAATTAGTCATTGGTTTACCTTTGTTAAAATTATACCACTCAGGTACATGTAAGGGGTGTGCCCTAGGCAAAAATACTAAGGGTTCTTTTCAAAGTAGTTCTAGTAAAATGAGCAATGTTTTAGAACTAGTTCACTCTGACTTATGTGGACCCATGTCCATCTCATCAGTAGGGGGATTCCTATACTATGTAATATTTATTGATGATTTCTCCTGAAAAACCTGGATCTATTTTCTTAAATGTAAAGAATCAGAAGAGATCCTTAAGAAATTCAAAGAGTTCAAAACTCTTACTAAAAACTTCTCTGGAAAGAAAATAAAAACCTTAAGAACCAACAATGGGAAGGAATACACTTCTGACATCTTTAAATAATTTTTGTAAAGAATATGGGATTAAGAGGGAGTTCACTGTTCCATACAATCCCCCCAAAAATAGGGTTGCTGAGAGGAAAAACAGAACAATTATAGAAGCAGCTAAAGCCATGCTCCTCGATCAAAACCTAGAAACCTCTCTTTGGGCTAAAGCTTCTAACACTATTGTGTACATACAAAATAGATTCCCTCACTCACACATTGAAGACAAAACTCCTGAAGAAGTCTTCACAGGAATAAAGCTAGATATTACTCAGTTAAGGATATTTGGATGTCCTATTTATTTTCATGTACCTAAAGAAAAGAGAACAAAACTAGAACCCTCTAGAAGAAAAGGAATCTTTGTTGGGTATAGTGAAACTTCTAAAGCTTTTCACATATTTATTCCTGGACATAGAAATATTGAAATTAGTAGAGATGTAATATTTGAAGAAGACCTAGCTTTTAAAAGAGCCAGGAACTCTATTGAATCAGAAAGCAATTCTTCACATTCAAATCAAGAAAGAGATCCTGCACTTGAGTTTTAGAGGGAGTATCATGAAGAAAATGAAAATGAAGTGCAAAATACACCTCAAGAGAACATTAAGAAAAGACCACTTTGGGCCACCAAAATTATGAAAGAAGCAGAGAAATTTGTAGCTCCTTCACGGACCTTTAGAGAAAGTAAAAGACCTCAAAAATTCTCCAGCTATGTGGCCTTAATAAATGATCTCTCAAAATATGAACCCTCAAATGCATCAGAAGCTCTCAAGCACCAAGTATGGGAGGATGCCATGACTGAGGAATACCAATCAATTTTGAAAAATGATGTTTGGGAAATAGTTCCAAGACCAAAGTAAAAGTCTATAGTCTCATCCAAGTGGCTATTTAAAATCAAGTATGCTGCAGATGGTAGTATAGAGAAACATAAAGCTAGATTTGTTGCCAAAGGTTTCTCACAAAAGGAAGGCATAGATTATGATGAAACTTTTGCACCAGTTTCCAGATATACCTCAATTAGAGCCGTTCTAGCAATTGCAGCAACTAAAGGATGGAAGGTTCATCAGATGGATGTAAAGAATGCATTCATAAATGGGAAAATAGAGGAAGAAGTTTACTTAGAGCAACCATAAGGATTTGAGATTCATAATGCAGAATCTCATGTGTGTAGATTAAAGAAAGCTCTTTATGGACTTAAATAAGCTCCCAGTGCCTGGTATGAAAGAATTGATAGCTATCTCATGAATTTGGGTTTTTCTAAGAATGATGCAGACCCAAATCTTTACTTCAAGAAAAGCAACGAAGATATTTTAATATTAATCTTATATGTTGATGATCTACTGATTATAGGAGAAGATCACCTTATTGGACAATGTAAGAAGCACCTTGCTAAAGAGTTTGAAATGAAGGATTTAGGCCTTCTACATTACTTTCTTGGATTGGAAGGTAAAAAAAAATTAGATAGCATTGTACTTAGTCAAGGAAAGTACACCCTAGACATATTAAAAAGATTTAGAATGATGAATTTTAGACCCATGACTTCTCCCATGGAAACAAACCTCCATAAGTTAAAAGAGGTAGCAATAAATTATCCATTTGTAGATCCTACTCTCTACAGGCAGATAATTAGATCTTTGATGTATTTGGTTAATACCAGACCAGAAATATTTTATGTTGTAAATGCTTTGATTCAGTTTATATGTGAGCCTAAGGAGATTCATCTTATGGCCGTAAAGCACATTTTGAGATACTTGCAAGGTACTCCAAATTATGGACTCAAATATGAGAAAGTTTTTTTGAATCTACATGGATTCACAGATTCTGATTGGGCTAGAAGTGTAACTGATAGAAAGAGCACCTTAGGTTGTTGCTTCAGTTTAGGATCCGCAATGATATCTTGGATGTGTAGGAAACAATCCTCAATGGCTCAAAGTTCTACTAAGGCCGAATACATTGTATCCTCTATGGCAGCAAGAGAAGCAATATGGCTCAGGAAACTACTTGTGGGGTTATTCAATAAACCTCTGAGATCCAAGCATATAGAGATTCCTTATCATTATGTAAGAGACATGGTGGATGGGAATGTGATTCAGTTGGAGTATATCAGTACATGAGATCAGACATCAGATATACTAACCAAGCCACTTGCTAGAGTGAAAGTTGAACACTTCAGGAAAAGTCTTGGTATGATTAAATTATAATTTGTATTGTAACCTTACTGATATATAATATAAGATGTTTTTTGTGTAAAATTCTTTTGTCATATGTGTTGATATATGACCTTATGGGCTCCACCCCCTGTGTTCATATCTAAAAGGTGATGAATTTTTAGAATGAACACTTGTATTTTGAACATTATAAGATGACAATTTTATAATATTGATATCATGCTGATTTGATATCATGATCTGTTATGGTAGACATTATGTGACATAATGTTAGTGCACATACCATAACCAGGATGTATAAGGAGAATGTGACATTCTCAAGCATATCATCCTTTGAGTATCATGAGTTATGTAATATTTATCATCACGTGCTATGTGATGTCTGTATTCACGAGATATGTGAGACTTATTATCACGAGTTATGTGATATTTATCATCACGTGTTATGTGATGTCTGTCTTCATGAGATATGTGAGACTTCTTATCATGAGTTATGTGATATTTCTCATCACGTGTTATGTGATGATTGTCCTCATGAGATATGTGAGACTTATTTCCACAAGTTATGTGGATCTTTTATAAGAAATGTGATATATATAAATAAATTTATCTTCCCTAGCTAAGAGGGAGTGTTGATAATTGTAGCATCGATTAGATAAATATTCATTTTGTAATAATAGATAAATAATGAGATATATTTATATATATAATAATAATTATTATTAATAATATATTAATATTTATATTTATTATATATTCTTATTATAAACATTATTATTGATTTAATATAATAATAATAATGATTATCATTATTATTATTGTTATATAATAATAATGATAATAATTATCATTAATTATAATTCTGATCAGATATATTATCGACTAAACAGTCGATTGAAGAGTATTGACTAAAACCGTTGATTGACTAGTTACGACTAACATATTATATGTTATGCACGTAATATCAATTATTATCGGTTTGAATGCCACCGTATATCATTAAGGATATGTATCATGTTAACAGGCTTAAATGAAGAGCCACATCTAGGATAGACATGACTCCTTGAGGATTCATGTCTATCATAGATGTGGCCTCTCACAGCTCCAAACGTTGATATATATATACGGTAAGTTGAAAATATAATGAACATACTGAAATTGATAAGTGTTGTTCATCCATTGAATTCCGAATAAATAGAGATATCTCATGTTTAGATTCAGCAAGGTAAATAACATTATTTATTATAATAGTAAATTCTCATTTATAGTTAGATTTGTGTTTTGTTCAATTGCATTTACAGTTCCTCAACTTTTTTTGGAAAGGAACAACATCTGGCCTTAGTGGGATATGGTGCTGAAATTGGCCACCATTAAAATCTTTGAGTTCATCATAATCCCACACAAAGACATCCTTATATTCTTTGAGTAACTTAGTTAACCTACACCTCTTCTTAGGGGAACAACTCCTACCAATGGAATCCACTTGGGCTTATCTTCATCGGAAATATTTATCTTGTCACGTCCCCCCTGCTCCTTCTTAATGGATTCTACTCCTCTTCTAAGACTTTCATATTCCTGAGAGAAAAATATTTCTAGTGAAACTAATCCCTTCAAGATTTTTTTGCCTTTTAACTGAATTATGTCACCGTCATCTCCAATTCCTGGAACTAGACATAATTCTTTACATGCAATTTCTGATCCTTCAAAATAGGAGGTTGCAAATGCATGAGAATTAGTCATAAAGTTTTTAATCTAGGAATCCCCTTTGAACACCTGCCAATGCTCAACATTATCAAGCACACCCAGCATGTAGATAATTTCTACTCGATAGGAATATTTCTTGAAATCTGGATGGGGTAATAGCAGAGAGGCAGAAATAACCAAAGATTCGTCTCTAGAATTCAAACTTCTTGGGAAAGCTTCTATTGAGAATGCATCAAACTCTTCCAACTCATCCAACACTCTGTTGTGATAATGTTTTAGCCACTGATTCTTCACTACAAATAGACCTCTGACTTCCTTCACAATTAAATTTACGTCTCCTTTTGGAATGAGCATTTTAATACTTTTTGTTTTGGCTTCTTGCAAACCCAAAATTAAGGCTTCATACTCAGTAGTATTATTGGTGTTCTTAAAGTCAAGCTTGTATGAAAAAGGAATTTACTCCCCTTTTGGTGAAGTAAGAACCACTCTTGCACCTAAACCACAATTTGAACAACTTCCATCAAATTCCATTACCAACAGACCTTGTTACGCCCTTGCTATTTTAGTATATCAGCCTTGATTTTCATCGGAAAGAATTAAATAGTTTCCAAACTGATTTTCCTCATACAAAATCTATGCCTTGGGGTCATTAGAAGGAAAGACAATGAAATTATTTTTGGGTTCAAGTTCTATCCTGAATTTTCTCCTACTTACAAGAATAAATTATTCAGACCAATCTATTTTAACCTCACTACCCATGTCTTTACAAAATATTCTACTAAGAAGCATCCCATAGCTCACTGGTATGTCGGATACTAATATTTTTAGTTTCAACCGTTTATCAGGTAAAGTATCCAAAACAAATTGGGCATCTTTAACTTGTCTCAACAGAGGAACTTGCTTCACATCCATTGAATAACACCTCCCAAAGGTTCCGGTGAAGGTTAGGCCTAGGGTTTAGGGGAAAGAGAATGACATAATGCTATTCAAGGCTCCAGAGTCAATTATGTAATTTCTTAATTTATGATCATTGAGGAGAAAATATATATAAAAAGGGTTGGGCTTCTTTTCAGTAAATTTAGACTCTTCTCCTAGGGCATTTTTGGTAGGTTCAGGCTTAGTGTGAAATGAGTCAGAGGCGAAGATGGGTGAGTTAAGAGATGTGGATTCACTTCCTACTAAATGTTGTTTACTTGGGGATTCCTATGTTTGACCAACTTTCACATATTTTATCATCTTATCTAGTTCCTTAGGATTAAGCCTTATATATTATGTGGGTAAGATTTGAATAGTTGAATATTGTATAATTCTAAAATATCGAAGGAAGAAGTGGGAGTGCTATTTATTTGCAAAATTTTAACCTCTGGTATTTTTGAACTAATCACACAATTTTTTACTATAGGATCCTTACCTTTCGCTGAGGTACTAGATATGGTTTCACCAGGTGAAAACTTGGGGCTCCTTTGATTCCTAGTGAGAAGTGTACATGACGGGTCTTCAAGTGTGACCAAAATTTTGACAAATTTTTCCGAGTTAGACTCATACTTAATGTAATATGTTCTAGAGTTGCTAGGCCTCTCTACATCCATTTCCTCTTCTTCCATTTCTCCAAGTATATCTTTTGTTTCTCCCAACTGAATATGGGTCATCATATCACGCCACATTTCACCATCATGATCTTTAGTGAGGTGAAAAGAACACATAGTGCCCTTCCTTGGAGCTACTTAAAGGAGTAATTTTGGTTGTGTGGAGGGGAGTTGAAGCATCTTCCCCTGATTTGGTTGATTATATTTTCTTATCTTGATGTCTTTGATGAACTATAACTGATTAAATGTTTGAAGATGTTAAGTTGATGATCACCGACCTGCAGAAAGTCAATGCAAGACATTAAATCAGTTAATGTATTGTATTGTCATTGATGTCAACTTGATATAATATGATTGGTTATATATATATTTTCAAAGACTTCAAAGAAACAAAGAGATAAAGGCTATGCTATCAGTAATTCATAAAAGTTTAGTATACACCAAGTGACAACAAACATTGACAGAAAGTGCACACTGACGGATAGAGAATCCCGAGAAGAGTCACAGTGATACCCAACCAAGATACCCGAGAAAGCATTACCAAGCAGAACCTAAGTGATACCCGAGAAAAACTGAAAGTCACAGTGTTTCCTGACAGACAGACAACCTCGACGAACAAAGATGCTTGAGGACAACTGAAGTCAAGACCGAGCAAACATGGAGTTAAACACTGACAAGAACTGAAGTTTAGAAATGACAAGAATTAGCTGGCAGGAACTAAATATGGAGTTAACTAATTGATTACATTATTTTCATCGACCAGTTAAAATCCAAAGATAAGCTAGAGATTAAAGCTAATTTTATTCCAATTGTCAAGGAGAAATCTGCGAGATAAAACTAAAGCATTCTTTAAAGAAAGAATAGTGAGATTTGTAGATCACCTCAAGAACAAGAAAGAAAAGGAATTAGAAATGGTGAAATTATGTTTATAAGAGAGACAAGCTAATTCATTATGAATTAGATTCTAAGAAGAGAAAAGGATGCTGAAGAGAATACTGGTGAAGGTAAGAATTTTTCATGCAGTCTTGATCAAACAAGCTAAAGAACAGAGCTAAATATTTCTACGAACACCGAGCAACAGAGAAGCAACATCATCATCGAGCAGAAAGAAGTGGAGAAAAGGAACATAAAAGAAACATTTATTAGAAAGGTATTCTAAGCTTATAATAGATCTGAACATCTACAATATTAATTTTTATTTATGAATAGATCATATACTGTTTTAGTTTAACCATTGATTCAGAAAATCTCTTAACATAGTGGGATTTAACTATCCTTTATATATTGAGATGCATCCTAAGGAGTATAATTATGTTTCTCATGAAGATAACATAGTGAAATTCCAGATATCAAGTGAAAAACTATTATATTTAAATCCTCTAACAAGGTCAAACTTAACAGTGTGTTTTTAACCTTTAACAACGTTGGCTCTTCACCAAGCTCACTTCAAAAGAGTGAAAATTTTGGGTTATCGGTCCCAAGTAATTTTTCCCTTAACAAGGTTTCCACATTAAAAATCCATGTGTCAAATGTGTATATGGCTCATTTATTTGATGTTTTTCTTTATACATTACTAAAACATGATTGATCAGTAAACACTAAGTTATTTATTGTATTTCGGTTAAGGCTAGACTGCTATTCAGTAAAGCATAAGAAGAGGGATAAACAGTGAAATCTGAGCAGTAGTTATTTGATAAGATTATTTATGGGCATATATCTTGTAGGACTAAAGATAACTAGAGGTTTATATTTGTGGTATAAATTTTTTGGTTGATTTATTGGATTAATTATTGAGGCCACTGATTCACCCCCCTCTCAGTTATTCTAACAATTGGTATCAGAGCTTGTGTGCTTAGAAAGAGAGTTTAAAGACTTAAGCTAAAGATCACAAGATGAGAAAAATGGATGTGCCTAAGTTGAAAAAGGACAACTTTGCATCATGGAAAAGAAGGATAAGACTCCACCTATCAGGTATTGGAAATGATTTTACTCAATACTTAGATACTGAATATGTGTTAGCTACCTCACACACTTGATCAATTGAGATAAAAACAAGAACACAACTCTATGATGATAGAAATTTCTTCCTCACTCTCTGATGATGAATTTGAAGATGTAAAAACATGCACCATTGCAAAGAAAATGTGGGACAAATTGAAGCTAATACATGAAGGAGATGAAAATGTGCTAAGAGATAAGGCTTAAAGCTTAAGAGGAAAGTTTGATGGCCTAAGCATGAAATAAGGAGAAAACATCACTTAGTACAATTGTAGAATCAAAGAGGTAGTCAATGCTATCCGCGAATTTGGAGATGTACTTGAAGAAGAAATAGTGGTAAGTAAAATCCTAAGAACCTTACTGCCTATTTATGCTATTAAAGTATCTGCTATACAAGAAATGAGAGCAGTAGAAAATAAAAATGTCACTCTAGATAGTTTAGTTGGTAGACTTATTTCATTTCAGATGAATAACTTTGACAACAGTGTCTTACCATCTATGGAATCTATATTCAAATCTTATTTGAAAATAAGTAAGTCGAGTCATAAACACACTATGAGAAATGATAGTGAAAGTGATAGTGATGACCAAGAACTTGATGAGATTGAAGCACTAATGACTAGAAGATTGCAGAGAGGCAAAGGTAGATACAAAGGTAAATGTCCATTGGTATGTTTTAATTGTAAAGAGATTGGACACTTTTCTCCTAGATGTCCTAAAAAAAGAAAAGAAGACAAAAATAGTGACATATCATATGAAAAGAAGTTTGACAAAGGTGATGATAGAGATTATTGAAGTAACCAACAATATAATAGAAGAGATAACCGAGACTACAAGGACAAAGTGAATAAATCTTGTTACCTAGCTGAGAAAAAAGCTGAGAATACTGACACCAAATCTGATGAAGATATTGAGGTGGTATTTTTTGCTATGAAGGATGATTCAAACGAAGAGGAAAGGTATGTTGAAACTGCACTCATATCTAAGGTTAGTAAAAATGATGTCTAGATTATTGATAGTGGCTTTATTCACCATATGACTAGAGATAAGGAAAAGTTTGAAACTTTTTAGTATTATAATGGTGGATCAGTAAGAATGCATAATGACTCACCTTGTCTGGTTGAAGGTAAAGGAACCATAATGTTGAATAATCTGATCAGATGTGAAAATGCATAGTGGGTAAAAGGACTTAACTATAATCTGTTGAGTGTTACACAACTGAATAACACATGACACTGAGTTGCATTTGATAACAAAAAGACAAAGATATTTAATGAACCAGGAAGGTTGATTAGAACTAGTGAACAAACAAAAGGTAACCTATTCTATCTTGATGATATAAACACCACTTGTTTAATGTCTAGAAACAAAGACATATGGTTGTGTCATAAAAGGTTATGTCATGTGAGTTTTGACAACATGATTAGGATAGGAAATAAAAGGAAAGTAAGAGGCTTACAGAGCATGTCAAAACATGACCATGTCATGTGTAAGAATTGTCAAAAAGGTAAAATGATAAAGTCTAGTTTCAAGAGAAAAACCATTCTAGAATTAGTCCATACTGATCTATGTGGACCAATGAGAACAAAGAGTTACTATTGTGATAGATACTTCATTCTCTTTGTTGATTATTATTCTAGAATGATGACAATTATGTTCTTAAAAGAGAAATCAGAAGCAATCAAGATGTTTAAATGGTATAAAGATATTGTAGAAAAATAAAGTGGTAAGGAACTAAAATGCTTAAGATTAGATAGAGGAGGAGAATTTATTTCTGATGAATTCAATAACTTTTGTAATGAGCATGGAATTCAAAGATAGGTTTCTACATAAAGAGCACAACAACAAAATGGTATTGTTGAAAGAAGAAATAGATCCATTGTTGATTGTGCTAGAACACTGATGATTGATAAGTGCATCACTCAAACATTCTGGAGAGAAGCTATCAGTACTACTGTCTACACATTGAACAAAGTTCAATTGAAGAAAGACACCAATAAGAAACCTTATTAGCTATGGTATGGATACACACCCAAGGTAAGTTACCTCAGAATTTTTGGAAGTCAATGTTATATTTTGAAAGATGATAGAAATAGAAATCTTGACACCAAAGGTGAAGAACGAATATTTTTAGGGTATTCTACCAAAAGCAAGGCTTATAAATGTCTTTAAAAATCCTCTAACAAAATAATTGAAAGTGAAAATGTCAGATTAGATGAATTTGCTAAGAAAAATGATAAGGAAAGGAGAAAAGAACCAGAATATTTGTTGATATCATATTTGGTGGTAATGATATGTTACGCAAATCATTTTCTAATGAAATGAGTAAAGAGTTTGAGATGTCAATATTTGGGGAGATCAAATTGTTTCTTGGTCTATAGATTATTCAACAAGATGCAGGAATCTATATCACACAATCCAAATACATCAAGGAAGTGTTGAAAATATTCAAGATGGAAGATTGCAAATCAGTTGGAACACCTATGACAACCGGATGCAAGCTGACAAGGAAGAAAAGTCAATCGAGGTAAATCAGACTCTATTGTTAGTGAACAGATTTGTCTTTCTACAAATACTCTTTTAAGTTTTACTCTATAACCCTTAAAAGACAAACTATCTCTAATAGTTAAGTAAGTATCTTTTATGATCACTTCCCTCTGAATTTTGTTACAGGTACAACTCCCTAATATTGATTTTCAATGAAATTTGATAACAGTTCAATTGGTTAGCTTTTAACCCGAAAGCTTATAAAGGCTGCAATATCATTCTTTGATGATATGATATTAAACAATTGTAAAGGAAATAAAACCGAATAATGAGTGGGAAGAAAAACACAGTTACTTCCGCGATTGCATTTCATGAAACATAAAAAACTTCTCAGCTAAAGATAACAGAAGATAGATAAAATCCAAAATTTAGAGAAGATAGATAAAATCCAGAATTTAGATATTATGAACCAACAAACATATACATAACAGGATAAACAAGATGCCAACACAGGACACTTCACTTTTGGTTTTCAAATAACACAAATTTGATAAACCTCACTGTAATATATTTCAAAAATTACTACACAGGCAATTGCATGAAATTTGTTCTTTCCATAATATTCAATTATTAGTATCTGTTCCTTTAACCTTCTAAAAAAAACCAAAACTATTACTATCAAAATCTATTATCTATCAGCAATGAGTTTTTTTCCAAAACCTTTAAAATTTTCAGTAGCCAAATAAATAGTATCAGAGCATCGAGAGGTCTCTTAAAAAACATGACCTCTCGGGAAATTAGTTATATAACTAAACCAGCAAAAAAAGGACACACATCCTTAAGATTTTGCATGTTAATGAAGTAAAGACTAAATAACCAAATCTGGTTCCTTGTCGATAGCACAATCCTCACTCCCCATTGGACTCCCTTCTTCTTTGGTAACTGATTCGGAATGTTTCCATTCTTTATACACCTGGACCAGCTCCTTCACAAATGAAAGATGTAGGAACTTAGAATTCACTATCCAAGCCATGGAGGCATCTTTACTCCACTTAAATTTCTTCACCTTTTCTATGACATTGGGCAGCTGATGCACACATAGATATAGCATAGATTCAATCCTTGCCATCTGAGTTAAGTCAAAGGCTTTAGGATTAATCTTTTCTCTGATAGTCTTTATTGCCAAGTTGAAAGCCTCTAGGGCACCCTTCAATTCTTGCTCACCATAAACTGATGGATAAGTATAAGTGAAATTGATCACTTTCAACTCGTTCAGGGCAGCCTTTTGAATCTGCTTAGCTTTAGACTCATATTCTTTTTTTTTTTTAATGGTGCTCCTTATTAGAGTGATACACTTCCTTCTGAGGATGAATAAAATGGATTCTTTAGCACCTTTTAGGGACTTTTCCATGCACAATTTGTTGAAACCATGCCTCTCTATCTCCATAAACTTTGTCATCACCGACACCCATTTTTCCTCCTCTCCATCTCAGACCTGGCATTGGGCTTTCAATTCTCCCATTAAAAATTTTGTGTCATGAAGAACTAAGTGTGAATCCTTGATGTATTGTCTGTCATTGTTAAGCACTTGGGATATCCACTCATCAAATGAGGAGACCAATGTTCAACCCCTTTGAACTTGATTCAACAGTGTTTTACTTTCCGTCGAGTTTGGGTTGAATACCTGTGATGATTGAGTACATGGGGTGGCATAAAAGTTGTAGAAAGTATTTATGAACTGAGAGAGTGAGAATATGGTTTGCTTCAGTTCCTTCTTTTCCTTACTATCCTGCCATGATGTTATCAACATCTGTTGGGCTGTCTCTTTGAAAAGGTGATTCTTTCCCACTCTGTCCATAGTCCCTAATTCAATTTTAGTGACTTCAAAATATTTGACTACAACATCCTATTTCTCTTCTTTTGGTCTGTAGGTGGCTACTTCTACTGTCCACTTCCCAGTTTTAGTATCAGCAAACATTCATGTTATACTCTTAACTTTCTTGGCCTTAAGAGTCTTTTGAACATATTTACTAACTATATCTTGCACTGGAATGGATACCGGAATCAAGCTCTGTTTCTTATTCATTGAAGAGGTTAAACATCTTGGTGTATCATTTGTTGCTACTGATTGGGCACCATTCTTAGCAGCGGTATCCATTAAATCTAGAGTCACATCATCAATATCGAAGAGATCTTTTCTGATTTTCTCATCTTCTCCAATTTGGAAATTTAAATCCCCAAATTTGTCATCCTCCAAATTGACTATTTCTGTGTTCTCTTGAGTCATCTTTCCCTTTTTCTGTGATCAAGATCTCAATCTGGTAATGCACCGAGGTGAGGCCACAAGGGAAATTTTTGCAACAGATTTCTTCCTAGGATCCTTATTCAACTGCTTATCTGATGAACCTGCATTACCAGATGGTTTATGAGGATTAGAAACAGAGGGGGGGGGAATAAAATTGAAGTTTTAACTCCAATCGATTTAGGACTAGACTATTCTCTTTTTTTCTGCAGCCATTCTTTAGTTAATTTGAGTACATGTTGTGTCCTGCACTTAATGTCATCTTCCTCCTCTCTTGACCAGTCAATATCTAACTCTTCATTATCTAGGAGCATTTTGAGACTAGGTTCAACTAAGTCAGAACCATCATCTGTCACCCCTTCTATGTTGAACTGCAATCTCATGGATAGGATTTGAGATATGCAGAGTCTACTATGACCTCTCTTCATAACTTGGGACTCATTTGCACAATATTCCCAGAAATCCTCTAGATGGGGAACTAGAAACATGTGAGATCTAAGGCCTAGATTCCCACTAGAAATTTTTTTATTATCAAAGCCTGTTCTCTCCATGTAATACTTGAAATAAAAATGACTAAGGTCACTCCCAATACTTATTGCATCTTCAATAGTTAAGCATGAAAATTTACCTAGCTGTAATGGGAAAAATTTCTCCCATCCTTCTTCAGGAAGAAAATGTTTAAGCACAGTAGAAAGCTGCGTATAGACTTCTGCAAGGATAAAATAATCAAAGGCATACCTAGGTAATTTTATAGGGGAATCTTCAAAACCACCAATTCTAATATAAGAGAACCTAGGGAACTGAATGTAAAAACTCCCAAACCTTGTCACAAATTGCTAAGCTTCTTAACTCATTCTTCTGGCTGAATCCCCAGTCATCTCAAAACAAAGTTTACCCATAAAAGTATCATGTACCTTCCTGTAGTTCTGAATTACATTGTCCTTATGAAGAATGGGAAAATACTCAAAAATACACATTCCATCTATCCAAGGCTCATGAATCATTCCATCCCATTTCCTACTACAGGATAGACAGTACATCAGATAAGAAGACATGAAAAAGATAAATCCAGTGAGTTTGGAATTGTTCAATTGTTCTCTCATAGATTCTACAATTAATTCGGCCCAATACAACTTCTATTTTCCTTCTAAAACAATCTGAGCATAACAGAACAACCAATCTGAGAAGAAGAATGCCTCAGGTGACCCTCTGAATCTATGCAACATCACCATCACATCACTATTATACGGGTGCACATGACTTCTATTGATCTTTTTGGGAAAATGGGAACCTCCCCTCTGGGCATTTAATAACCAATGCTTGGCTATTGAGGTACAATTTGCATCTGCTTTTGGTTTGAACTTAACAAGGGACTGCACAGGAGAGAAAGCGGAAAAAGTTCACTCTTGAATTTGGAAAGATGAAGCAATAATTCCTCTATTTATCGCCATCAAGACCTCACCATTTCTCTTGAGAATTGATTTGGTTCACTGGTCATAGTTGCAGATACACTCATGGACAAGTTCAGGACAAACTACTGTAGGAGGAAAACAAGCAGCTATGCACAACCCACTACTCAAAATTTCAAGAGAAGGGACATTCTCTTCTACAGACCCAGTGAGCCTATCGACAATTCCTTCTACATCATATCCTTCTAAATCCATGTTTGTCACAATGGGATTTTCAAATATCAGACTAGACACACTTCCAAACAAATGGAATGCAGACTTCATACTTGCAAGAATAGACTGATAATTGTCACAGAAACTTTCGTAAATTTCACAAGCTCTTAAATTTAAACACTATAGGAATTGCAGCCTGACTTACTTTAATCACTGTAGAAAATTCTGCAACTAAAACTCCAAAAACCCTTTCCTTCAATCTTCACACATATAGACAACGATAACATTTCAAAAATAATGAATGCTAAGAAGGGTTTTAAATAATAAATACCACAGATTTGACAATTAATTTTCCATCATTAAGGCAATAAAAGATCAGAGAATGAAGTGACCGTTCATTCACGCAATCATTTAATGTCACTTGCACAAACTTTTATGCCACATGAATTCCTCATAAATTTGATAGCTCAGACATGCTTAACCACCGCCAATACCTTTCTTCATTAAAAGTCATTTCTAGGTAGGGCCCACAACTGAGTGACGATGGTAGTCCTTTTCTTTTTCCAGGTGTCACTTTTCAAAATCATCAAACACTCTTGAATGTGGATGAACTAAGTTCAAGGGTGTTCTTATGTGTTCACCACTGTTCAAGTTTGTTCCTATTTTAATCTCCCGCCTTCATCCTTAAATTGAATATCCCATGCTTAGTCGTTGATTCCCAACTTTGATCAATCAAAAATTTTTCACACCGCGATCATGAGACCCCCTTTTTAGTGATGACTTTATTCACCTGTTATCCTTTCATAAAAATTATGAATGATCTTGAACACTCATGAACTAAGTTCAAGGTTGTTCAAGTATGTTCAAACCTGTTCAAAAAACATGTTAGCAAATGATTTTTCTAATTCCACAAACACAGATGGACTACAGGGTTGACACTTTCACTAAGAATTTGAACATGAGGACTTAAGCAGCTTTGAGATTCACAAAAATAACATGGTGACTCTAGAAATCAAATACAAGGACAAGGACTAAAACTTGGACAAACACCGGCTCTGACTAGGGACTGGCTTTTCTCAAAAGTCAGAGAACTCAAAAACTCTAGTTTCGCAAACCACTGTAAAGGGCTCAGAAAAACACACAAGAAAGGAAAGACACACAACCTGAAAGCAAACTAAAACTAATATATACAACAGGACACTGGAACCCAAACTAGAGCTTCAACAATTTGAGATCTTGCCCATTATAGGAAAGTGGAAAGATTGTTCCATCTGGGTATGCCAGCTTAAAAGCATTGGTTCCTAATTCTTTATTAATAACAAAGGGCCCTTTCCAAAGTGGTTCAAATTTACTGTGGGCACCTTTTGGAGCTTTCCTTTTGTCCCATAGCAAGACCTCATCTCCTTTCATAAAACTTCTGGGTCTCACCTTCCTGTCAAATATGCCTTTCACTCTGGCTTGATGTTCAGTAATTTTATCAACCAAAGCATCTCTTTCTTCTTCCAACTTATGCAAATACATGATCGTTTTCTCCAAAGATTCTTTAAATTTTTGGTCTTTAATGGCCATTTGCAGTTTAGCTGCTGAAAGTTCCAAAGGAACTGAGACTTGTACACCTATCCCATACACCAATTCAAAGGATGCCATGCCGATTTCTCTCTTGGGAGTAGTTCTATCAGCTCAATGGGCTTCATAAAGTTTCTTGTACCAATTCTTACCACTATCATCCACCAACTTCTTCATGATCATTATCAAATTTTTATTAGTCAACTCGGCCTGCCCATTTCTAAGGAAAGCTCCTATGAAGAGAAGTAAGTAGCATTATTAGCTACAACTTTTTGAGGTACTCCAAAACATACCAAAATATTATCTTTTAAGAAATCACGCACCACCTGAGAATTAGCCTTCTTGGTTGGAATGGCCTCGACCCACTTAGTGAAATAGTTAGTTGCTGTTAGGATGTAAGCATGACCTGCACTTGACTAAGGATTAATAAGACCAATGAAATCAATTCCCCACTACTTGAACGGTTCACTTACCACAACTGGTTTCAAAGGCAAGGCAGCTAATTGGGGTCTTCCAGAGAATAACTGGCATTTTTCACAGTTCCTAACGAATGCATAAGCATCCTTGAACATCCTTGGCCAGTAGAAACAATTTCAAAGAATTTTGAATGCTGTCATAGTAGATGAGAAATGATCTCCATAGGTCTCTTCATGAAAAGTTTTAAGCAACTATAACTGCTGACTTTTATCCATACATCTTAGAAATGTACCATCAAGGCCTCTTTTATACAATACACCCTGCCATATTACAAATTTTGCATCTTGAAGTCTCAAAGTCCGTCTCTCCTTAGGCATCATTCTTTGTGGACATTCTCCATAAGTCAAGAAATAAGCAATGTCACAGAACCAGGAATCTGTCAAACTGACCAACAATACTTGAGATGTTTCACATTCTAGATTTTCATGTTGGCTTACATTTTCTGCAATAAATTTACACAACCCCCTTCCCCTGACAAGTTTGGTGGGATTTATTGTCAAGTCATATTCCTGAATCTTTTTCACCCATGCTACTCTCTTGTTCATGGCTATTTCTTGTTGTGTGAGAAGCGCTTTCACTGCTGAATCGAGGACAAATACTATGGAATGAGAATGAAGGACATAGAATCTAAAATGGTTAACTAATTTCACTATAGAAAAGGCTTGTTTCTCTATGGGGGAATATTTTAGTTCATGTTTTTTTAATGGTGTACTCATGAAAGTGATGGGCGCCTCATTCCTTGAAACATCTTTCTGGGTTAGAATTCCCTATAAAGTGTGATCGGAAGCATAACAAAAAATGATGAAATATTTTTTGTAGTTAGGGTAAACTAGAGTTGGGGCATTTGCTACAGCAGTTTTGATCACACCAAAATCTTTTCTACCTTCTTTTGTCCATTTAAAGGGATGTTTTTCACTCATCATTCCCACAATGTGCCTAGTTAATTCAGAAAAATCTGGGACAAAAGCTCTTAAGAAGTTAATCTGATCAAAGAAAGATTTGACTCCTATTCTGGTTGAAGGCAGACTAATTTGCTAAATTTCCTTTACTCTTTCAGGATCGATCCTAATCCCTTCTTTGGACACAATATTTCCCAACAACTTTCCTTCAGTCACACCAAAAACTAATTTTAGAGAATAAAGTGATATGCCATGGTCTCTGCACCTCTGTAGGACTGATTTGAGATCTCTAACATGATGTTTCCTTCTTTTGGAGTACACAGTCAAATCATCAAGGTAAATTACTATAATTCTATTTTTAGATCAGCAAAGGAAGAATCCATTGCCCTTTGGAAAGTTTCCCCCACATTAATCAAGCCAAAGGGCATTCTATTTAGGCAAATATTCCCCATGGTGTGGTAAAAGTAGTCTTCTATTTATCTTCATCAGACACACTCACCTGATTATATCCAAAAAACACATCAAGTAGAGACATGATTTATGATCCGAAAACCGCCTGTAAAACATGTTCCATCTTGGGCAGGGCATAGTTATCCTTTAGACTGGCCTAGTTTAAATTTTAGAAATCTACACAAATCCTTATTTTGCCATTCTTTTTTCTGACAGGGACAGTATTTTCTATCCAAGTTGAGTGATGAATAGGGTAGATGATTCTAGCTTTTAGCATCTTGTCAACTTCTTTCAGAATCACATTAGAAACTTTAGGAATATAACTTTAAAGTTTTTGTCTGAAGGGCTTTGATTCAAGTTTAAGAGGGATATGATGGCTAAATTTACCTTTCTAAAAATCTTTAAGATCACTATAATCCCAAGAAAAATTATCTGTGTAGGCTGTCAACAAGATCTGAAGGTTTTTCTTCTCTTGAAAAGATAGAGTCTTACCTATAGATATCCACCTAGGTTCAGCTGTAGTACCAATATTCACCTTGTCATATTATTTTTGCACATTTGACTGAGGATTTTTCTTTAAAATGAAACTATCATCTTTTCGAGAAAACAAGTTTTCTAAAGAAACCAAACCTTTGGGAATTTTGTTTCTCTTCAATTGGACAACTTCTTCCAGTAAGAACTTAGAATTAGGCTTTTCACCATCTTCATTCATTCTTTCAAAGTAGGTAGATGAGAAAACTTCTATACACGCCATGAAATCCTTGATTTGGGCATCATCTTCAAAAACTTGCAGATGTTCAATGTTATCTAAGACAACAGGTCTATATATCATCTCAACCCTGTATGTGTCTATTTTAAAGTCTGGGTGAGGGAGTAGTAACGACGCTGACATGGAAAGGGAATCATCTCTTGTATTGAGACTCCTAGGAATGGATTCTATGGAAGAATCTTCAAAAGAATTAACTTCATCCCACACTAAGTTTCTGTAATGTTTCAGGCATTCATTTTTTACTATAAATTGGCCCTTTACTTATTTAACAATTAGTTCAGCATCACCTTCCACAGCAAGTGCCTTGATTCCTAGTGTCTTTGCCTCTTGCAACCCTAATAACAGAGCCTCATATTCGGCAGTATTATTAGTATTTTTAAAATCCAATTTGAAAGAGAAAGGGATATATTAATCATTTAGGCCTTTAAAGACTACACCAGCCCCCGAACCTACATTGGCACAACTACCATCAAACTCCATCAACCAAATTTGCTCCTTTTCACCAAAGTCTACACAAATAGGAGGGTCTTCATCTGAGAAAATCATGTAATTGCCAAAATCACAGTCTTGGAATAGGATTTGTGCCTTAGGATCATCATATGGGATTACAGTGTATTTATTTTTAGCTTCAAGTTCCAATTTGACCTTTTTCTTTCCAATAGGGATAACAGCTTCTGACCAATCCATCTTTATTTCTCCACCCATGTCTCTGCAGAAAGTTTTGCTCAATAGAATCCCATAGCTTGTAGGTATATCTGCTACTAAAATGGTTAATTTGAGTCTCTTATCAGGAAAAGTGGCTAAAATAGCTTGGGCATCTTTAACTTGACCTATTAAGGGCACCTGTTTCCCATCATTAGAATAGCATCTCCCAAAATTTTTAGTCATGGTTAAACCTAAATATTTGGCAATGGATGATGGCATAATGTTATTAGAGGCACCTGAGTCTATAATGTAATTACTTAGTTTGAGACCATTAACGAGCAGAGAAATATAAAAGGGGTCGGGCTTCCTAATTTCATCAACTTCACATTTCAATTCTGAGGTAGGAGTGGTAGCAGTGTCACTCTAATTCATAAGAAATGGTGAAACAACCGCGGGAGAGTCAATTGGGTTATCAATTTGACTTACAATGCACTAATTATATTGAGATGGATTTGATAGGTCACCCTTGACGCACTTGACCAAATTATCAAGTTCTTTGGGATTTAATCTTAGATATTTAGCAGGAGAGATATGGATAGCAAAAGACTTGCAAAATTCTACAATATCAAAAGAGGATGCACCAGAATCTTTTTGTACAACCTTAACATCAAGAGTTCGAGGACTAGGGGATGAATAATTACTTACAGGATCTTGAGTATTGTGGAAAGTGTCGAATGATGTTGGAGTGTTCTTTGAAGACTTTTGATTTCAAGTGAGCATGGCACAAGTGGGATCCTCAAGGGTGACCAAAATATCTCCTCTTTCTGAGCCAGATTCGTATTCTAAAAAGTATGAGACAGAGTCGCCAGGTTTGTCTTGAGGGACTTCTTCTACAGTACATTCTCCTAACACATCTTTTGTGGCTTCCATTTGTATGTGTCTTTTCATATCTGGGCAAGAATTACCATCATGATCTGTTGTTAGGTGAAAAGAAGACATGATAGCCTCTTTTGGTGAAGCTTCCAGGGACAATCTTGGTTGATTAGAAGACAACAAAGGGGTTTTGTTGTGCCATTGATTAGGCTTCTTTCAACTGATATCTTGATGAGGGGAAGGAAATGAAGATCCTTGCTTTGGTAAATGCCTCTTCAAGGGAATTACATCATTCATGAGTCTCTAAACACTGGATCTGTAGGAGCAGAAGTAGAAGGTTGAGAGTGAGAAGTTTGTATGTCTTTTCTCCATTTCTTGGCTATAATAAGATCATCTTCTAACTCAGTGGCCTATCCTTGGGAAATAGCTAAATCAGCTGGTCTACACCTTAAGTGAAAACCTATGTCCAGGGGCATAGAGTTTACAAAGAAACATTGTTGGTTTTCTGGGGTCGGTCTTTTGGCAGCAGGAATTCTATGAATAACTTTGTTATATCTAGCCACATAGTCTCTCATTGGCTCATGAATCTCTTTCTTCATTTGTGTTAATTGTGCTAGTAGGGAATGTTCATCATCAGCCCCTTTAAAACATCCTTCGAACATGGTCTTCATGGTTTTCCAGTTTGTGATAGACCCAGCAGGCAAGTGACCAAACCATTCTGCAGCTCCCTTTGAGAGGGATTATGCAAAGAGCCTGATGGCTACATCTTCATGTTGTACTGCCAAAATGGCAATAGCTACATTGAATGCATTCAAGTGCTCATCTACTGAGACTTTTCCATCTCTGGAAAATTTAGTAAAGACTTCTTTAATACCTTTAGGGAGAGGATGATGAGCTCCTAAATTTAAAGGACCAACTGCTGCACCCCATGGTTGAGCCATGACTGCACTTGGAAAGATTGTTACTAGTGGCGGTGCTTGAATACTAGACAAAGTCAAGGCTTGCAAGATGCTAGAGGATGGGGAAGTATTTGAAGAGGCTTTAGGAGGGGAATTAGGTCTACTCTTGGCTTTGGGCTTTGAAATGTAAGAGGTCAAAAAATGAAGGTTTTGCAAACTCTCATAAAAAGTATCAAAAATGCCCTCCTTCCTCTGGGACCTGGTATATGGTTGAGAATCTAGTATTATATTCTTTTACCACCTTTGAGAAACTTTGTCAATGATTTGTGCCTCTTGGGAAATTGGGAGCCCCCTCAGACACTCTCCTATATCTTCCTCTTCTTCTAAAACTAGGAGAACTTGTTGATACTGGTGATAGCTAGTCTTTAAATTCCAAGCAACAGTGTTCAGATCAGAAATTATATCCTCTTGGGTATTTTGGAAATTAAGATCTAGTTGAATGACAGGAGGTTGTTCCTCCTAGTTTGGTATCACCACAGCTAGTAGGACCATATCTTGTTCATAAAAGAAAGCATTTAAAAATAGGTCTACACTGTGAGTGCTCCCCATTAGAGTCGCCAAAAATCTGTTAGCGAACAGATTTTTCTTTCTACAAATACTCTTTGAAGTTTTACTCCATCACCCTTAAAAGAAAAACTCTCTCTAAAAGTTGGGTAAGTATATTTTATGATCACTTCCCTCTGAATTTTGTTACAGGTACAGCTCCCTAATATTGATTTTCAATGAAATTTGATAACAGTTCAATTGGTTATCTTTTAACCCAAAAGCTTATAAAGGGTGCAATATCATTCTTTGATGATATTCTATTAAACAATTGTAAAGGAAATAAAACCAAATAATGAGTGGGAATAAAAACACAGTTACTTCCATGATTGCATTTCATGAAACATAAACAACTTCTTAGCTAAAGATAACAGAAGATAGATAAAATCCAGAATTCAGAGAAGATAGATAAAATCCAGAATTCAGATATTATGAACCAACAGACATATACATAACAAGATAAACAAGATGCCAACACAGGACACTTCACTTTTGGTTTTCAAATAACATAGATTTGATAAACCTCACTGTAATATATATCAGAAATTATTACACAGGCAATTGCATGAAATCTATTCTTTCCATAACATTCAATTATTACTATCTGTTCCTTTAACCTTCTCAAAAAAACCAAAGCTATTACAATCAAAATATATTATCTATTAGCAATGAGTTTTTTTCCAAAACCTTTAAAAGTTTCAGCAGCCAAATAAATATTATCAGAGCATTGAGAGGTCTCTTGAAAAACATGACCTCTCAGGCAATTAGTTATATAACTAAACCAGTAGAAAAATGACACACATCCTTAAGAGTTTTCATGTTAACCAAGTAAAGACTAAATAACCAAATCTGGTTCCTTGTCGACAACACAATCCTCGCTCCCCACTAGAATCCCTTCTTCTTCAGAAACCAATTGGGTAGGTTTCCACTCTTTATACGCCTGGACCAGCTCCTTCGTGAACAATAGATGTGGGATCTTAGAATTCACTATCTGAGCCATGGAGGTGTCTTTACTCCACTTCAATTTCTTCACCTTTTCTATGATAGTGGGCAGTTGATCCACACACAGATATAGCATAGATTCAATCCTTTCCATCTGAGTTAAGTTAGAGGCTTTAGGATTAATCTTTTCTCTGATAGTCTTTATTGCTGAGTTGAAAGCCTCCAGGGCACCCTTCAATTCTTTCTCACCATAAACTGATGGATAGGTATAAGTGAAATTTATCACTTTCAACTTGTTCAGGGCAACCTTTTGAATCTGCTTATCTTCAGACTCATATTTTTTTTTTTCTGTAACGGTGCTCCTTATTAGAGTGATATGCTTCTTCCTGAGGATGAAGAAAATAGATTCTTCAGCACCTTTTAGGGACTTTTCGATGCACAATTTGTTGAAACCATGCCTCTCTATCTCCATAAACTTTGTCATCGCCGACACCCATTTTTCCTCCTCTCCATCCCAGACCTGGCACTAGGCTTGCAATTCTCCCATTACAGCCTCTTGGTCATGAAGAACTAAGTGCAAATCCTTGATGTATTGTCTTCCATTGTTAAGAACTTGGGACATCCACTCATCAACTGAGGAGACCAATGTTCGACCCCTTTGAACTTGATTCAACAGTGTTTTACTTTCCACCAAGTTTGGGTCGAATACGTATGATGATTGAGTTAGTGGGGTGGTGTCAAAGTTGCAAAAATTATTTATGAATTGAGAGAGTGAGACTATGGTTTTCTTCAGTTCCTTCTTTTCCTTACTATCCTGCCATGATGTTATCAACATCTACTGGGTTGTCTCTTTGAAAAGGTGATTCTTTCCTGCTCTGTCCATAGTCCCTAATTCAATTTTAGTGACTTCAAAATATTTGACAGCAACATCCTATTTCTCTTCCTTCGGTCTATAGGTGGCTACTTTGGCTTTCCACTTCCTAGTTTTAGTATCAACAAACATTCGTGCTGTACTCTTAACTTTCTTGGCCTTGGGAGTCTTTTGAGCATATTTACTGACTACATCTTGCACTAGAATATATATTGGAATCAAGCTCCATTTCTTATTCACTAAAGAGGTTAACAATCTTGGTGTATCATTTGTTGATGCTGATTGGACACCAGTATTAGTAGGGGTATCCATTAAATCCAAAGTCACATCATCAAGATCAAAGAGATCTTTTCTGATTTTCTCATCTTCCTCAATTTGGAAATTTAAATCCCCAAATTTGTCATCCTCCAAATTGACTATTTCTGTATTCTCTTGAGTCATCTTTCCCTTTTTCTGTGATTGGGATCTTGATCTGGTAATGCGCCAAGGTGAGGCCAAAGGGGAAAGTTCTGCAACAAATTTCTTCCTAGGATCCTTATTCTGCTGCTTATCTGATGAACCTGCATTACCAGATGGTTTATGAGGATTAGAAACAGAGGGGGAGGAAAATAAAATTGAAGTTTTAACTCCAATTGATTTAGGACTAGACTTTTCTCTTTTTGTCTGCAGCCATTCTTTGGTTAATTTGAGTACATGTTGTATCCTGCACTTAATGTCATATTCCTCCTCTCTTGACCAGTCAATATATAACTCTTCATTATCCAGGAGCCTTTTGAAACTGGGTTCAACTAAGTTGGAACCATCATCTATCACCCCTTCTATGTTGAACTGCAATCTCATGGATAGGATTTGAGATATGCAGAGTCTACTATGACCTCTCTTCATAACTTGGGACTCATTTGCACAATCTTCCCAGAAATCCTCTAGATGGGGAACTGGAAACATGTGAGATCTAAGAACTAGATTCCCACTAGCAAAGTTTTTATTATCAAAGCCTATTCTCTCCATGTAATACTTGAAATCAAAATGACTAAGGTCACTCCCAATACTTATTACATCTTCAATAGTTAAGCATGAAAATTTACCTAGCTGTAATGGGAAAAATTTCTCCCATCCTTCTTCGGGAAGAAAATGTTTAAGCATAGTAGCAAGCTGCCTATAGACTTCAGCAAGGATAAAACAATCAAAGGCATACCTAGGTAATTTTTTAGGGGAATCTTCAAAACAACCAATTCTAATATTCAATAACCTAGGGAACTAAATGTAAAAACTCCCAAACCTTGTCACAAATTGTTGAGCTTCTGAACTCATTCTTTTGGCTGAATCCCCAGTCATCTCAAAACAAAGTTTACCTATAAAAGTATCATGTACCCTCCTGTAGTTCTGAATTACATTGTCTTTATGAAGATTGGGAAAATACTCAAAAACACACATTCCATATATCCAAGGCTCATGAATCATCCCATCCCATTTCCTACTACAGGCTAGACAGTACATCAAATAAGAAGACATGAAAAAGCTACATCTAGTGAGTTTGGAATTGTTCAGTTGTTCTCTCATAGAGTCTGCAATTAATTCAGCCCAATCCAACTTCTATTTTCCTTCTAAAACAATCTGAACATAATAGAACAACCAATCTGAGAAGAAGAACACCTCAGGTGACCCTCTGAATCTATGCAACATCACCATCACATCACTAATATATGGGTGCACATGACTTCTATTGAGCTTTTTGGGAAAATGGGAACCTCCCCTCTGGGCGTTTAATAACCAATGCTTGGCTATTGAGGTACGATTTGCATCTACATTTGGTTGGAAATTAAAAAGGGACTACGCAGGAGAGAAAGTGGAAAAAGTTCACTCTTGAATTTGGAAAGCTAAAGCAACAATTCCTCTATTTATAGCCATCAAGACCTCACCATTTCTCTTGAGAATTGATTCGGTTCACTGGTCATATTTGTGGATACACTCATGGACAAGTTCAAGACAGACTACTACAGGAGGAAAACAAGCAGCTATGCACAACCCACTACTCAAAATTTCAAGAGAAGGGACATTCTCTTCTACAGACTGAGTGAGCCTATCAGCAATTCCTTCTACATCATATCCTTCTAAATCTGTGTTTGTCACAATGGGATTTTCACATACCAGACTAAACACACTTCCAAACAAATGGAATGCAAAATTTATATTTGCAAGAACAAACTGATAATTGTCACAGAAAATTTTGTAAATTTCACAAGCTCTTAAATTTAAACACTGTAGGAATTGCAGCCTAACTTACCTTAATCACTATAGAAAATTTTGCAATTGGAGCTCCAAAAACCCTTACCTTCAATCTTCACGCATATAAATAGCGACAACATTTCAAAAATAATGAATGCTAAGAAGGGTTTTAAATAAGAAATACCATGGATTTGACAATTAATTGCCCATCATTAAGGAAATAAAAGCTTAGAGAATGAAGTGACCATTCACTCACGCAATCATTTAATGCCACTTGCACAAACTTTTATGCTGCACAAATTCCTCATAAATTTGACAGCTCGAACATGCTTAACTGTTGCCAATACCTTTCTTCATTAAAAGCCATTTCTAGGTAGGGCCCACAACTGAGTGATGATGGTAGTCCTTTTCTTTTTCCAGGTGTCACTTTTCAAAATCATTGAACACTCTTGAACATGGATGAACTAAGTTCAAGGGTGTTCTTATGTGTTCACCACTGTTCAAGTTTGTTCCTGTTTTAATCTCCCACCTTCATCCTTAAACTGAATATCCCATGCTTAGTCGTTGATTCCCAACTTCGATCAATCAAAAATTCTGCACACCGCGATCATGAGACCCCCTTTTTAGTGATGACTTTCTTCACCTGTTATCCCTTCATAAAAATTATGAACAAGCTTGAACACTCTTGAACACTCATGAACTAAGTTCAAGGTTGTTCAATTATGTTCAAACCTGTTCAAACCTATTCAAAAAACATGTTAGAAAATGATTTTTCTAATTCCACAAACACAGATGGACTACAGGGTTGACACTTTCACTGATAATTTGAACATGAGGACTTAAGAAGCTTTGAGATTCACAAAAATAACATGGAGACTCTAGAAATAAAATACAAGGACAAGGACTAAAACTTGGACTAACACCTATATAGATCTATTATTGAAAAACTCATGTATATTGTTCATACTAGACCATATATAGCACATACAGTTGGAATAGTTGCAAGTTTCTCTACTAATCCCAAGGAATCACACATGACTACTGTCAAAATAATTCTAAGATATCTAAAGAATACCGAGGACTATGACTTATGGTATAAAAGTGAAGAAAAATTTGAGCTTCAAGTCTATACAGATGCTGATTGGGCTAGAAACTTAGATAAAAAAAAAGAGCACAACATGAGGAGCATTATTTATGGGTGACAGACTTGTCACATTGATAAATAAGAAGCAATGATGCATCTCACAATCTACTATAGAATCTGAATATGTGGTTGCTACTACAAATTTCTCTAACATTGCATGGATCAAACAATTACTGGAACGTAAGAATATGAAAATTCTTGAACTAGTGATTATCTTTTGTGATAATACCAGTGCAATAAACATATCAAAGAACCTTTTCATGCATGCTAAGACTAAGCATATTTCTATCAAACATCATTACTTAAGGTAACAAGTGCAAGAAAAAAAGGTGATACTAGAATATGTTCACTCCAAGGAACAATTAGCTGACATATTTACAAAGTCATTGCCTAAAGATACATTTGAGTACCTGAGAAAGAGACTATGGTGTCTGATCCTTGTCTATTGGTCACTAAACTGACTAGGAGGCTGCATCAACCTACACATAATTAGAAGATCATTCATGTTGATGCAAGCAAAGAGATGGACTGCCAAGATAAATCTACATCAGTACACAGAAAGGTACTTTTCTGCACCGAATATCAGAGCTATTGTATTGCTGATAGAAGGTAAATTCAAGGAGTATATTATAAAAAAGAGAAAGGATATAGTTTGACATTTTTGTCAAAGGGAGAGAGATTATATATCCATATGAAATATCCATGATGATCATCCAAAGGGACAAAAGTATTCTAAGGGAAAGATGGCTCAAAAGGAGAGAGTATATCCATATGAAATATCTATTGTTGTCAAAGTAAAAAGAGATATCTATCATGGAGAGGAATAGTCAAAGGGAGAGAAAACATCAAAGAAGAGATTCTAGAACAAAGGGACAGACAAAATCAGAAGTTTCTACATCTATCCAGTGAAGGGAATGAATATTTAAGAAAGTACCCCACAAGAAACAAATCCCAGCTAGAAGAGCTTACCGAGAGTCAGACATTTTTTTTGGTTATAGAAGAATAAGTTTGGTAGAAATTGATGAACTACAACTGATATTGTAGACACCCTAAAATGGACAGGCTTGCGACTTTACATTAAAAAACACTAATTTTTATCTATTAATTAATGGTTTTTTAATCATTAATTAATCATCTATTTTCCTCTAAATTCACTTCTCAAATCATCTAATCCAATCCCCAAAATTAAGTAAATAATTAACTTTATTTAATTAATTAAGATTTAATTGATTAATTATCATTATTTAATTAATTAAACTCAATTTCTTATAGTTTAAATCAAATATTTAAACTTACTAATCAAATTCTTCCAATTAAATTAATTTCAATTAATTTAATTTAATTTCATCAAATAAAGCAATTCTTAAATTAAAAAGAATTCAATTATCTCACATGTTGAAAACAATTAATAAATAAATGAATTAAATATTCATTTATCTTCAAAGAGATAACTCCAATTACATCACATGGGTTACTCCACCCATCTCTCCAGTTCACATGGGTAACTTCACCCACCTCTTCAGTTCAAAAAGGTAACTCATAATTATCTCCTCAGTTAACCAAACTCTATCTCCTCTTAACCAAATAAAGAGGTGGAGTTTACTGAGGACGTCTCCTGTTCCTTTTGATCTCAACTGTTCATCTTCCCATCTCTGGGATTGATCTCAACCATTTATTTCATCACCAAATCCTATATAATAAACCCTTCATAACCATTTAAAGGATCTAGGATTTAAAGCTTACAAGCGCCATTACTCTGTCAGCATTTAAAGCTATCTCGTGATCACACACACACTTTGAAATTATCAAATTCTCGACGCTTCTCAAGTCATAGACGCTGCCCCACCAATACTGAGCATCAAGAACAGTGTTTCGGAAGGAGTAGAGAGAAACAATAGAAGCTTCAAGCATTGAAGGGTTTGCATTCGTTTGTCTTCCTTTCTCTTGTTTGTACATTTTATTGTTCATGTTTCTGTTATTCGTTTAGTAGTTATTGCGTACTTGATTTGCATTCACTTATGAACCTTGGCTACGAACCCCTGCCCTTGGAAAGCTATGGGAAATCGGAGAGAGAGGTGTACATTTTGGTGAACCCGACGTGAACAAACAGCCTAAATATCTCTTGCAGACGAAGAAACGAACAGATCAACCATGGCCATACGGTCATAAATTTAAAAATTAGACTTTTCTTTGACATTTGTACTATTTTGCAATCGTCTGTATTCTGCCGCAATCGCTCATAATATGCCACAATCCACTGGTTTAATACCGCAATTGATTGCAGGCTTTCGCAGTCTTTCTGGCCATTTTCTTGTCTCTGACTTCTGGCATTTTACCACAATCGTCCGATCCATGCCGCAGTCGTTAGGATTTTACCGCAATCACCATAATTCTACCACACTTGTTTGATCCATGCCGCAATTGACAGCATTTTGCCACAATCACAGTTTAATTGCCGCAATAGACATCACTTTGCCGCAGTTGAACGTTTATTACCGCAATTGACAATTTTTTTACCGCAGTTGCTAGAAGATTGCCGCAATCGTAATAAATATTGCAAATATCAGATCCAAGTCTTCTGCCTATCTGCTGTTTAATTAACATTCTTTGTGGTTTCTGTGCAGGATTGGATCAAAGTCATCTAGGACAGAGGAGGGTAAGTTTTGGTAAGCACCATTTCATTTTCTTCAAAGTTCTCATTTTGCAAATAATCCTTTTTGGTACTAACTTGTCTAAACAACACAAACTAAAAGGAATTCATTTGTCGATT
>MU227284.1:135124-145531 GCA_018584345.1 Thuja plicata
TATCTATAATCCAGATATCATTTTTACTAATCTTAGATATGAGTGCAGTTTCTTCATACCTTTCATCTTCATCTGAATCATCCTTCACAGCTACAAACACTATCTCAACATCATCATCCGGTTCGATATCAGTATCTTCATCTTTGCAAGTAGCTAGATAGCTAGCCTTCTTTCATTTGTCCTTGTAATCTCGGGTATCACTTCTTTCTGATTGTTAGTAACCTCTGTAATCTTTGTTATCACCTCTGTCAGATTTCTTCTCAAAAGATCTGTTGTCACTTCTATCATCTTTTCTTTTGTTAGGACATCGTGTAGCAAAGTGTCCAATCTCTTTACAATTAAAACATACAAGTGGTAACTTGCCTTTGTATTTACCTTTGCCTCTTAGCATTCTTCTTTCCATGAGTGCTTCAATTTCATCTAGATCTTCTTCTTCGCTTTTGCTTTCACTATCTCTTCTAGATGAGTGTCTCTGACTAGATTTGCTTATTCTCATAGAAGTCTTGAATGTAGACTCTAAGCTTGGTAAGACACTATTATCAAAGTTATTCATCTCAAATGAAATCAGTCTACCAATCAGGCTATCAAGAGTGACTGTATTATTTTCTACTACTCTCATTTATTTAATAGTAGAGACTCTAATAGCATATATAGGCAATAAGGCTCTTAGGATTTTAACTACCACTGTCTCCTCTTCAAGTGTACCTCCAACACCTCGTATAGCATTGACTACTTCTTTTATTCTTGTGTTGTACTGTGTGATGTTTTCACCTTCTTTCATTCTAAGATCATCAAACTTTCCTCTAAGGCTTTCTGCCTTGGCTCTCAGAACATTTGCATCACCTCCATGTACAAGTTTCAACTTGTCCCACATTGTCTTTGCATTTTTGCAATCTTTGACATCCTTAAATTCAGCATCAAAGAGTGAGGCTGAAAGCTCTATAACCATGCAGTTATGTTCATGCTTTACTCTTAATTGATCTACTATCAATGGTCCTGTAGGCAACACATATGCAGTATCTAAGTATTGAGTTATATCATTGCCAATACCTGATAAGTGAAGCTTTATCCTACTTTGCCATGAAGCAAAGTTGTCCTTGTTCAACTTGGGCACATCTCGTCTGTTCATCTTGTGATCCTTACTTAGGTCTTAAAACCTTCCTTTTAAGCACACAAGCTCTGATACCAATTGTTAGTAATAACTGAGAGGGGGGGTGAATCAGTGGCCTCAATAATTTATCCTTTTAAACGTCAATCCACCAATTAATACTCCTCAGATTATTAAGTCCCTACAAGATGTATGCCTTTGAAATACTTGAAATAAATAACTTTCTATCGGTTTACCTTGTCTGTCCTTCTCCTCTTTGATAACCGATAAGCAGTAAAACTTATTTACCGATACTCAGTAAATATGCAGAGTATACCAGTCAATCCATAGATGCATATGTGAAATGTAAAATAATAAAGTAATAACCTATACACACATAACGCAAGGATTTTAATGTGGAAACCCTGTTGAGGGAAAAACCACTGGGACCGGTACCCCAAATTTTCACTCTTCTAAAGTGAGCCTTATTAGGAGCCAACCCTGTTAAAGGTTACAAACACACTATTAAGTGCAACCTTGTTAGAGGATTTTTATATATAGGTTGTCACTTAGTATCTGGCATCTATGCTACCATCCTTGAATCAGTCTCTAGATTGTCAATAGGGTTTATGCTAATCTTACTACCATCCTTGAATCAGCCTCCTTCTTAGACTGTCAATAGGCTTTAGGTAAGACTGATGCTACTATCATGAGTCAACCTTTTGGTAATCTATTAGGATATACCTCAATTACAAAAGACTGTTAAGTCCTGCTCTATTAAGATACTTAATGCTTCAATGGTTAAACTGAAACAGAATGACATGTTTCTAATGCAACTTTGAATTACATATATTTAGATCTATTTACGTGCAATACCTTTCTGATAAATGTATCAATTCAATTCCTTTGTACTTATCTCTTTCTGATCTTTGATATTATGCTTCACTGTGTGTCGGTGTCTGCAGAATTCTTTAGCTCTCCCTTAGCTTGATTGATCAAGACTGTATGAAGTTTAACCTTCATCAGTTTTTCTTTAGCATCTTCTATCAAATCACTCCCCTATGTATTTGAGTGTTTTTTTAAATGAATTATACTTATCTCTTATATAGACATGATATTCCTTAATTCTTGGTTCTTGATTCTTGATTCTTGATTCTTGGCATGAAAAACAATCCAACCAAATTGATTTATAGCTTTAACTCTTGATTTATCTCATTGTTATCTTATTGCCAGCTGTGTAAATCATCTTTAAATCACTTACTTAACTATGGTCAAATAAAACAAATAAAACTACTAGTTAAGTCTATCCTTTAGCTCTGATAGCTAGAAATTTTTTCATTTTCTGATCTCTCTGTTCTGTCGGTCAATTCTACAGTTCATCGCCGGTGACAACTGTTAGTTCTGTCGGTGAAACTTCAGTTAGCTTCAGGATCTCCGTCCGTCGGGCATCATTGGATCTTGCTCGTTGGGAAACACTGTTTTCAGCTCGTCGGGCATCCTGTGATTTCTTCTTTGTCAGGCAACACTATCTTCTGCTCATCGGGCATCACTGTGACTTTATCTTTGTATTTACCGATGGTGTGCACTCCGCTGGTGTAGTTTGTCACTTGGTGAATAATTGACTTTTATGCATTGCTAAAAGCATAACCTCTGTTCTATTGATTCTTTGAAGTCTTTGGCATTATGTATATGACCATACAGAAGATATCAAGTTGACATCAATGAAAATACAAACCATTAACTGATTTAATGTCTTGCATCATCTTCAACTTAACATTGTCAAACATTCAGTCAGTTACATGTCATCATACCAATCAGACTATCTAGAGTAACATTATTGGTTGCAACTGCTTGCATTTCTTATATAACATATATTCTAATAGCATATACAGGCAGTAAGGTTCTTAGGATTTTACTTACCACTGTCTCTTCTTCAAGTACACCTCCAACTCCTTGGATAACACTGACTACCTCTTTTATTCTGCAGCTATACTAAGTGATATTTTCTCCTTCTTTCATCCTCAGGTCATCAAGCCTCCCTCTTAGGCTTTCTCCCTTAGCTCTTAGTACATTAACATCTCCTCCATGTACCAGCTTCAATTTATCCCACATTTTCTTTGCAGAGGTGTAGGTTTTGACATCTTCAAACTCAACATTAGAGAGTGAGGAAGCAAGCTTTATCATCATGCAATTATGCTCATGCTTTTCTCTTAATTTCTCAAGTGTGTGAGGTCATGTAGGAAACACATATTCAGTATCTAAGTATTGAACAACATCATTTCCAATACCTGATAGGTGGATTCTTATTCTTCTTTACCATGATGCAAAGTTGTCTTTGTTCTACTTGGGCACATCTTGTGATCTTTTGCTTGAGTTGTTAAACTCCCTTTCTAAGCACACAAACCCTGATACCAATTGTTAGAATAATTGAGAATGGGGGGTGAATCAATGACCTAAAAAATATTCTAATAAATCAACCCAAAAACTTAGTACCACAACATTAAGCCTCTAGTTATCGTCAGTCCTACAAGATGAATGCCTTCAAATAATCTCAAAAAATAACTACTGCTGGGAGTTCACTTTTAAACCTTATTCTTACTGTTTATCGATTAGAAATCTTTCATTTATCAAAATATAGTAAATTGCTTAGTGTATACCGATCAATCTAGATTTAGTTATGTGTAATGCAAAAAACTAAAGCAATGACTCATAAATACATTTGGCACATGGATTTTTAACGTGGAAACCGTATTAAGGGAAAAACCACTTGAGTCTGATAACCCAAAATTTTCACTCTTCTAAAGTGAACTTGATGAAGAGCCAACCCTATTAAAGGTTAAAAACACACCGTTAGGTGTGACCTTTTTAGAAGATTTAAATAGAAGAGTTTATCACTTGATACCGAGCATCTCTATGCTACCTTCTATGACCAAACCCAATGTAGTTTGTCAATTGGTATTTTGCATCTCATGCTATCTTCATGATCAAAATTTTTTCTACTCCTTGGGATGTATCTCAATATAGAAAGGATTGTTAAGTCCTACTTGGTTAAGAGACTTTCTGATCCAATGGTTAAATTGAAACAGTAAATGATCTGTTCACATATGCAACTATAGACTTGCAAATTTTAAGATCTATTGTAAGCTCATTATACCTTTTTGATCAATGTATATTTTCAATACCTTTGCTCCAATTCTTTCTTCTTGGTGATGTTGTGCTCTATTTCTCGGTGTCTGCAGAAATAGCTATGTTCTTTAGCTTGATTGATCAGGATTGTATGAAGTTTTTCTTCATCAGTTTCTTTCCATCATCCTCTTCTTCTATTCACTCTAATTTAGAATGAATTAGATTCTCTTTATAGACATGATATCACCATTTCTCAGTTCTTGACTTTCTTGTTCTTGGCGTGATCCACAATCTTAGCCAATCTTGCTTTGAAACTTTACTTTAGTTTTATCCCGTAAATTTCTCCTTGACAACTGGAATAAAACTGCTTTAAAGCTTTCACTTATCTTTGGCATTAACTTGTCGATGAAAACAATGTTAACAACCAGTTAACTCCTTTATCTCTTTCCAGCTAAGTCTTTTTTCATTTCTAAACTTTATTTATTTTCGGTGTTTTAACTCCTTGTTAGCTTTGGTCAACACTTCAGTTCTCCTCGGGTATCTCCATTGGGGTTTTCTGTGTTAGGAATAGTCCCAAGTGATAACCGAGAGGGGGGTTGAATCAGTTATCTACAATATTCAATTCTTTAACCAATTAAGTACAAAATAACATTAAGAGAAAACACAATAAGATAACACAAATAATAACACCACAATTTTGGTTACGGGGAAACCAAAAAGGTAAAAACCCCAGTGGGAATTAGCACCCACAAAGAACTGCACTAGTATATAATGATCCCTGTTAGAAGATCTTCCAACTCTACTAGGAGTTGATCTTTACAATGCAATAAGTAAAATGACCTAGTCAAAGGTCAGACCCTATTAGGAGTCTTTTACAAATAACCCTGTTAGGAGTGAGGACACACTGTCCAAGAGCACATTGCCCAAATGGTGAAGACTCCAACCTTTTGCACAACAGATATACACTATATCTGATAATGAACTGTGAATTAGACCTGTTGTCTTGATCAGTTCCAGCAAATTGTATACTGTCTCTGCTTCTTCACATAGATCTTTAATTGATGAATGATGTAGCTTTACTGACTCAACACATCAAACATTCTGCTCTGTCTCTGTATTGTCTATTTCCCATTCGTCACACTTACTGATCACAACTATAAGTATCTTCCTCCAAAGATAATTTCAAGCCAGGTTTTAGAGACTCTTTAACAACTTCCAAGTCGGCCAAACCAATCATGCAACACAATTAGAACCACGCAACTCAAGATGAGTAGACACGTCGCTTCACACAGTCGGCTGCACCAAATTAACTCAAAGTTCACTATCCATAAGAAACATGATAAGCGCTCTTAACCAAAAAATCTGAAATCATCTAAAAAACATGAATCCAAACACGCATATTCCAAGGATAGGCGCAACTGAAGAATCAATAAAATTGATGTCGGCTCTTAATAAACAATCTCTTGAAGCTGTAAGTGGAAGATAGATCAACATAAATCAACTATAACTGCACAAATGAATATGCATGTATGAATATAGCATTGTGTACATGTCTACAACATGAATATAAAAATGCAAGGCTCCAACATATCCATATTGATAATTACATACAGAACACTGCTGCATATTATATGTTGTCATCATTGACAAACATACAGTCAACTACTGGCTAAAAGAAAATCCCCAACAATCTCCCCCTTTGACATTGATGGAAATATATGATATGAAAAACACCACCAATCCAAAATTATTCTCTCTTTTTACAATCTTCTCAATATCCTCAACAAAACTCCCCCTAACTGTTGCATCTCCTTATTGCTACTTTTGATGTGTGTGTACTCCCCCAAACTATATAATCCCCCTTTGACATCTATGGAAAAGGGTATCAAAAACATTTAGGCACAGGTACTACTCCAGAAGTAGAGTATTCAACCATTCATCAGTCACCAAGGACTAATGCACTTATTGTAAGTTCTAATCAGACTCAGGAAAGGGAAATACTCCCAGCTTCTTCCTGAGATACTCAAAAGTATCTTTTGATAAAGGCTTTGTAAATATGTCTGCTAACTGTTCTTTAGTGCTCACATAGTCCAACTTCACTTGTTTCTCTGCAACTTTCTCTCTTAGGAAATGATATTTTATTTCAATGTGTTTTGTCTTTGCATGCATTACAAGGTTTTTAGACATATTGATAGTGCTTGTGTTATCACAATGAATTACAACAGGATAATCGATCTGAATTCCAAAGTCTTTTATCATCTGCTTGATCCAAACAATTGTAGAAAAATTTAATGTTTCTGCTATTTTGCTTCTATTGTGGACTGAGAAATATAGTTCTGTTTCTTGCTTGTCCAAGTAACCAACTTGTTTCCAAGAAATACTGCTCCTCCCGAGGTACTCTTTCTATCATCAATGCAAACTGCCCAATTTGCATCTGTATACACATGAAGTTCTACATTCTCATAGTTAGGATACCATAAACCATATTTTATTATCCCCTTTAAATATCTAAATATTCTCTTTATTGCCATTAAGTGATTTTGTTTAGGTTCAACTTCAAATCTTCCAACAATGCCAACTACATTGGAAATTTCAGGTCTAGATTGAGTAAGATATATGAGTTTTCTAATCATAGATTTGTATAGTGTTTTGTCAACTACTGCAGAATCATCATCTTTAGAAAGCTTGATTCCTTTTATCATAGGGGTGCTTACTGGTTTACAATCTTCCATCTTGAATGTCTTCAATATTTCTTTCACATACTTGTACTGATTTATGAATATACCTATGTTTGTTTGTAGTACATTTAATCCCAAAAAGTATTTGATAGATCCAATCATGGTCATTTCAAACTCGCTTTGCGTCTCTTTAGAAAAGTCTTCACTAAGCTTGTCATTACCACCAAAAATAATGTCATCAACAAAAATAGCAACAAGTAATAATCCTTTAGCTGTCTCTCTTATGAATAATTTACAATCTCCTGCTCCTTTCTTGAATGCTATCTTTGTCAAGTAACCATCTAGTCTCCCATACCATGCTCCTGGGGCCTGCTTAAGTCCATAGAGGGATTTCTTCAGTCTGCATACCATGTCATATTTTTCTGATAAACTAAATCCTTCAAGTTGTTCTATGTAGACTTCTTCCTTCAAGTCACCGTTCAGAAAGGCTGACTTAACACCCATCTAATATACTTTGAAGTCTTTGAATGTTGCATAAGATAGAAATAAATTTATAGCTTCCAGTCTTCTCATAGGGGAAAATGTATCAGAGTAATCAATTCCTTCTCTCTGTGCATATCCTTTACATACTAGTCTTTCTTTGTTTCTTACCACTATACCATCTTCATTTATCTTGTTCTTGAATATCCACTTTGTTCCAATCACATTTTTATTACAAGGTCTAGGGACCAATTCCCATGTGGCATTCTTAATTATCTGATCTAACTCTTCTTTCATTGCATTCTTCCAATATGAATAATTACATGCATTTTCAACACTTAAAGGTTCAATCTGTGAAAGAAAGCATACCTCATCATCAACTGTTAAGGCTTTTTATTTAGATCTTGTCAAAACTTTACTGCTCTGATCTCCAATGATATCTTCTTTTGAATGGTATTTAGATGTGAATTTTAGAGCTTTAGGTGTGATATTCTTATTTGTTATTTGTGATTCCTCTATACTTGATTCAGGGTCATTGCATGATACATCAATGCAGTCAAATATTTCTTTAATAACTTTTTCTTTACTGATAGGTCTTGGTTCATCTTCAATCATAGGTGCATAACCATAGTATCTCTCTTGAATCATAAACTTATCATCAATATTCACATGTGTACTTTAAATGATTTTCTTCAATCTCAGGTTAAAACATCCATAGGCTTTGCTTTTAGTAGAGTAACCAAGAAAAATACCTTCATCGCTTCTAGCATCAAACTTGCCAACACAATCATCTCTCTGTCATGCCCAAAAGTTGGGCAAAAACACATGAACAAAAATTTTTAAATAACGCTCGAAAACGGGATACTAAAACCACACAAGGGTAACATGTGCACGCAAAATGGTGCAAGGGGGTAAACGATAACCAAAATAGGTCACAAGAAGAGGAATAGCTTTCACAGCTATCCTAAGGGATGTCTAAAGTTCCAAACTGGAATTGCATGCAAATCAAGGTAGTTGACCAAAAGTCAACTATACACTAAAAAGGTGAATGGTACAACTAGGGTTCACTTAAACCCAAAGGAAGAGTTGTACACGCAAAATGAGATAGTTTGACTAAAAGTCAACTAGGATTGACCAAAAGTCAACTATGTCTTGAAATACATGAGGAAGGGTCTCTAGGGTCTACTAAGTGCTAAGGAAGTCAAAGGCGCACAAAATGAGACAGTCGACCAAAAATTCAACCCATGTTAACCAAAAGTCAACTGTCTCTGAAGGCATGAAACTAAAATCTAAGGGTCCAGTGGCTGCAAGGGTCAACTGGTTTCAATCAGGGAACATGCGGATGAGGTTTGACCGTGGTTGACCAAAAGTCAACCATGCACGAGTTGGGTCAATGATTATGATAAAACCCATAAAAAATTTAATTAACATACTATTCTCTATTCCAAAATTTATTTGCCTGAAACTTTAAGTGACTAAGTTATTTATTCTGGAGAACTAATCTTTTACCTCTATAAAACAATTTACTTCAAAACTAGCATTAATACATCTTATTAACACATTTCATAATATGCTATAACCATTTTAAAAATAAAACATTAATTAAACATTTAAGAAAATATTAAATAAATCTTAATCTACGCAATATACACGAAAAGAAAAAGAACCTCTATATTTGATTTTCAAATATCTTAAGAGCTAAATCGAATCTTAAAAAAAATATCTATATGTATCAAATCTAATTTAAAATATGACTATATTAAAAACAAATTTTATATAAAAAGAACATTTAATATACTATAATCCTAAACCTTATACATAAACAAAACGTTTCCCATACAAAAATAAATTTTTAAATTGAGTCCGCATGGAGGGGGGAGCGGCCGAGGTTATAAACAGAGGGCGGCGGCGCGAAGAAAGGGCGAGGAAGAGTGAGCGGCGTCATGGCCGATAGAGAGCGGCGTGGTGGCTGCGCAGGCGGCGGCACCATCCGCTAAGGGAACGGAAGGGAGTAGGAAGGGGGGGATGGGGCGCCAGCCAGCGGCGGCTCTGCCCCGCTGCTTAGGCAGTGGGTGGCCCGCGCGCTGTGCGGCCCCCTCTACAAGCAAAAAGGGGTGGGGAGGGTTTCGGCCCCCCCACCGCCACCGTCCCAAAAAAAAATACTTTTTTTAAAATAATCCGCACCTAGCGCGAAAAAAAGAAACGCCCATAAATTATTATTTTTTATATTATACATGTGAAATATGATATAGGTATATGTATATATATATATGTTAAAGCATATTTATATATGAATATATATATATATAAATAAAGGAACAAAAAAATAAAATGACTGGTGAAAAATTAAAAAAAAACAGACTGTATATACTAAAACAGCGGCTATGAAATAATATTTTTTTTTAAAAAAAAGACATAGAAGCATTCTATAATTCATTCTCCACATCTTGGTGGAGGAAAATTTTAAATTTAGATCTTTCTGTTTCTTTTTTTTATAATGATTTAACTTCAAGGTTTCAACAATGGCCTAACATACTAACACGATTACCATAAAAGAAAAATTATCAATAAGTATCCAATAAAATTTAGTAGGCATACATAGCCAAATTTCCTCAAATCCATCTCCATTGATACAATGAAACCTAGTTACATTTTTATTGAACTTCCATTTAAATTCTGGCATGAAAGTTTACAAATAATATTAATCTACAAATTGATTAATGGTCTTAATACAAATTTACTACAATAAAGATTTCTATGACACAAGTTAAAAACTGATAATATTTCCAGTCATACTCATTTTCCACATAAGGGTATCATGCATCTTCAATATCCACCAGGTAGCTGAAAACAAGGTAGAATGAGGTTGACCATGGAGGCTCACCTCCCAACCTAAGCCTTTACAAGGCCACCCCCGAGCTTGGGGATCCAATCTGGAACGGGTCACAAACAGAAACATCTAACAAGCAGAAAATAAATAGAGACTTCAAACACAAGAAGACTTCCCAACAACAGGGTGTACATGAGGAAGTATCT
>MU227284.1:155446-181975 GCA_018584345.1 Thuja plicata
TCAGTAGATCCAAAACACATGATATGAAACAGAACATAACATCAATAATATAGGTAAGCATATAAACCACATTGCATTTAGAACTGAAATATCCTAGCATTGGTTTCCTAAACCATTTCATCATATTTCATTGATGCATTTAGATCCATATAAGACATCAACATAAGCTGAAACTAAATCAGAACATAAACATCTCAAAAGTACCATGATTACAAAATCAGGTGCTGAATATATAACACAGGATTCCACCGATCCTCAAAAGTACCAAAAAGTCTCGCTGATAGTCAAAGTATGTCAAAGCATAAACTGCTGAAAGCATGAAACAAAATAGTAAACTATAACAGTCTAGTGTAGGTCTCACACTCTCTTTATGTAACACTTGCTTCCAAAGATTCTAAAGTATTTTACTATAGGTACATTCCCAAACCAAAGTTCATAAGGTGTCTTGTCTGCGCATGGCCTCAATTCAATTCTAATCATAGTATAGACTTCTTTATTGACTGTTTCTCTCCAATAGGTGTGTGCAACTTTTCCTTCAATCATGATAGTGCGCACTGTGTCAAGTATGATCATGTTTCTCCTTTATGAAATTCCATTCTACTAAGGATTTCTAGGTGCACTTAGCTGTCTTTTGATTTCATGTTCTTCACAGTAATCATAAAAATTTTCAGAGGTGAAATCTCCTCCTCTATCTGATCTTAGACACTTTATCTTCAATCTAGACTCATTCTCAACTTTAGCTTTGAACTTCTCAAATGCTTCAGATTTATCTTTCAAGAACGCAACCCACATCATTCTGGAATAATCATCAACAAAAAAAATAAAGTACCTTTCGCCATAGTATTATCTTGTTTGGGGAGGTCTGCATAAGTTTGTGTGCACTAGATCCAACTTGTTTTCTGTTGAGTTCTATTTACTTCTGAATGAGTTCCTTACATGCTTTCCCATCACACATTCTTTTCACATAGTATCAACTGGTCTTGAAATACTAGGAAGGTCTCTTACTACCTTTACATTTTTTATCTTTACTATATTGTCAAAGTTGATATGACATAGTCTTTTATGCCACAAACAACCATCATCTAATTTTGCAACCAAACAACTTACTTCAGAATTGAGCTGAAAAACATTACCTTTAGTCTTTGATCCTAATGCAATCATAATTCCTTCTTTATTATTAATGATGCACTTTTTGTTTTTGAATTCCAACTGATATCCTTTGTCAATCAATTGTCCAACACTTAGTAGGTTATGATGTAGACCATCAACATATAGAACATCATCAGTGTTGTTATTTCCATCCAAAGTGATAGTTCCTCTTCCTATAATAGGCTTAGAAGTGTTGTCTCCAAATCTAACCATACCACCATTGTACTTATCTAGATGAACAAATCTATCTTTGTCTCCTATCATGTGATGTGAACACCCATTGTCAATGATCCAATCTATTTTGATGTATTCTTTGGAAACTAATGCCAATTCTTGTGCTTTCTTTTCATCCTCAATCTCCATTTCATCAAACAGCTTTTCCAAATCTTCAATTGCAATGAATCCAATTTCATCTTCTCCTGAATCTTCATCTGTCACTCCATCTTCAGCATGGTAGCATTCCTTTGTATATTAAGGCTTGTAATTAGTTCTAAACTTTTTTACTCTTGTAGGGAACTTGGATGCAAAATGACCAATCTTGTTGCATGAAAAGCATTTGAATGGTAATTGTCCTTCATATTTCCCTTTTCCTTTTCTTTCTTTCTTAGCGATCATAGCAATGATTTATTCTAGCTCTTTATCCTCTTTTTCATTATCAAAATCACCTGAGGTGTTCAAATATTTCTTACCATGGACTAAAGCTTTGAAGGTTGTTTCACTTTTAGGTTCTGTCTTCAATCTTGATATCTCAAATGCTGAAATTTTGTTGATCAAGGTTTCTCTCTTGAAGTCTTTTGAAAATTGCAGTCTCATCTAAGATGTTTATCTGGCTTTCATAATATGTTGTCAGTGCAGTCATTAATTTCTCCATTATGTCTTCCTCTATGATTTCTCCACCATTGTTTCTAATTCCTGCAATTGCTTCATTAATCCTCTGATTGTAAGCTCTGATGTTTTCTTCAGGTAGCATCTCCAAATTTTTGTATCTCTTCTTCCATGTCTTCCTCTGCACATTATTTTCTTGGATGTCTCCTTCAAACATGTCTTCTAGGTACTTCCATATTGAATAATCTTTATCTACTTTCTTAATCTCAGAAAATTCACTGTCAGATAAGGCACTTATAAGGGCTTCTTTGACAGTTGCATTTTGGGTGAATACTTCCTTTTGTTTAACAGTAGAATCTTCTTCTGCAAGATCTTTCAAAGTAGGAATGTCAATTTCTTGAGTAGATGCCTCATAGATCTCAAAATCAACGCACTGCAGGCGTGTTATCATTTTGTTCTAATCAGGATAATTCTCTCCATAAAACTTAGGACTCTCTTTTATGAAGTACGCCATCTAATCTACCTTAAGTTGTTAAGCTTTCTCTCCAAGGCACTTATCTCTGATACCAATTGTTAGGAATAGTCCCAAGAGATAACTAAGAGGGGAGGGGAGTGAATTAGTTATCTACAAGATTCAATTCTTTAATCAATTAAGTACATAATAACATTAAGAGAAAACACAACAAGATAACACAAATAATAACACCACAATTTTGGTTATGGGGAAACCAAATAGGTAAAAACCCCGGTGGGAATTAGCACCCACAAAGAACTGGACTAGTATATAATGATCCTTGTTAGAAGATCTTACAACTTTGTTAGGAGTTGATATTTACAATGCAATAAGTACAATGACCTGGTCAAAGGTCAAACCGTGTTAGGAGTCTTTTACAAATAACCCTGTTAGGGGTGAGGACACACTATCTGAGAGCACACTACCAAAATGGTGAAGGCTGCAACCTTCTGCACAACAGATATACACTATATCTGATAATGAACTGTGAATTAGACCTGTTGTCTTGATCAGTTCCAGTGAATTGTATACTCTCTTTGCTTCTTCACATAGATCTTTATGAATGAATGATGTAGCTTTACTGACTCAACACATCAAACATTCTACTCTATCTTTGTATTGTCTATTTCCCATTCTTCACACATGTCGATAAAAAATGATCTACTATAAGTATCTTTCTCCAAAGATAATTTCAAGTCAACTTTTAGAGACTCTTTAACAAATTCCAAGTAGGCCAAACCAATCATGCAATGAAATTAGAACCGCGCAACTCAAGATGAGTAGACGCGTCACTTCACACATTCAACTCCACCAAATTAACTCAAAATTCACTATCTAGAAGAAACATGATAAGCGCTCTTAACCAAACAATTTGAACTCATCCAAAAATATGAATCCAAACACGCATATTCCAAAGATAGGCACAACTGAAGAATCAATAAAAGTGATGTCTTCTCTTAATAAACAATCTCCTAAAACTGTAACTGGCAGATAGATCAACATAACTCAACTATAACTGCACAACTGAATCTGTGTGTATGAACATAGCATCATGTACATGTATACAACATGAATATAAACACACAAGGCTCCAACACATTAATATTGATAATTACATACAGAACACTGTTGCACACTATATGTTGTCATCAATAACAAACATACAATCAACTACTGGCCAAAGGAAAATCTCCCACAGTCTATCTTTCGGGTAACACTGTTGTTTTGTCTGTTAGGTAACACTGTTGTTCTTTCCGTCAGTAATTCTTGTGATTCTGCTTGTCAGTTTTCTTGCTCGGGCATCACCGTGACTTTCCTCTCGGGGATCTTTGTCTGTCGATGTGCACTATCCATCGGTGTCTATTGTCACTTTGTGAATACTAAAATTTTATTCATTACTGATAGCATAACCTTTATCTTTCTGGTTCTCTAAAGTCTTTGACACTTTATATATAAACAATCAGATTATATCAAGTTGACATCAATGACAATACAATTCATAAACTGATTTAATGTCTTGCATTATTTTATGCATTTCAGTGATCATCAACTTAACCATCTTCAAACATTTAATTAGTTATGTTCATCAGGTCACACTTAACAATGTGTTTCTAACCTTTAACAAGGTTGGCTCTTCACCAAGCTCACTTCAGAAGAGTAAAAATTTTGGGTTACCAGTCCCAAGTGGGTTTTCCCTTAATAAGGTTTCCATGTTAAAAATCCATGTGTCAAATGTGCATATGGTTCATTTCTTTGATGTTTTTCTTCACACATTAATAAAACATGATTGATCAGTAAACAATAAGTTTATTTACTGTATTTCTTTGAAGGCTAGATTGCTTATTGAGAAAGCTTAAGAAAAGGGATAATCTGTGAACTCCGAGCATTAGTTATTCGATAAGATTATTTAAGGGCATACATGTTGTATGACTGAAGATAACTAGATGTTTATATTTGTGGTATAAATTGTTTGGTTGATTTATTGGATTAATTATTGAGGCCACTAATTCACCCCCCCTCTTAGTTATTCTAATAGTCTTGATAAGGATGGGGGTAAGAATTCCCAACTTTTGGCATTTTTCTTTTGAGGGCTATTCTATAATTCATAAATCTTTGCACCATAGGATTTGAAGAGGTTTATGCCTTTTTATGGGGACTCTAGACTTCCTTTCTCCATTTTCCCTCCATTATGAGATCATCTTCTATTTCAATTGCCCACGTCTGAGAAACATTTAAGTCAAGTGGCCTAGCTCTTCTCAAATGAAAACTAATGTCAAGGGGAATGGCATTAAGAAAGAATCATTTTTGATTCTATGCCCTAGGCCTTGATATGACTAGAATCTTATGAATGATCTTATCAAATTTGGCTGAAAAATCCCTCATGGGTTCTTGGATTTCTTTCTTTAGCTAGGTCAACTGTACCAAGTGGGTATGTTTATCATCAACACTTTTGAATTTATTTTCAAAAGTTGTTCTCATTGTATCCCAACTCATTATAGATCCTACTAGAAGATGACCAAACCAATTTTCTACATTTTTTGATAAGGTGTGTACAAAAAGCCAAACAACTACATATTCTTCTTGCACTGCTAGGATGCCAGTTTCCACATTAAAGGTGGTCAAGTTTTCTTCTACAAAAATCTTCCCGTCACCAGTGAACTTGGGCAAGATGTCCCTTGTTCCCTTTGGTAAATCATTATGGGCTGCCAGGTTCAAAGGTCCTACTGCAGCACCCCAAGGTTGAGCTTGAGCCATGGGATTGATTAGAGGAGGTAGATTTATATTAAGTGGACTAAGCCAGATAGCTACTGGCATTGGGGTTACAGATAATACTAGAGATTGATAAGATGGTGAGGCAATAGCTTTAGTAGGTGGTGGAGATTGAGTTTTTGACCTTTTAGACCATGCAAAATTAGGTGAGGTAGTCAATATTTTTAGAAATTCTAGGTCAAGGTCCACTAAGCCTTGTCTTTCTTGGGATATGGTAAATATTCTAAACTCTAGTCTATTATTAGGATAAGAATCCTTTGTTACCTTAAGTTTTTCTTTCTCAATCATATGTGGGCTTCCTTATTCAATTGATCTTGAATGTGTCCACGATTTTGTGTATTCCATATAGGGATAACAAAAATTCTTTCCACAACCACCATGTTTTTTTCCAATAGGAGCTCTTCTCAGGATCTTTCCAAATTCCTCCTCTTCTTCCAAGACATGGTTAACTTGGTGGTATTTCCAAGCACTCTGTCTACACTTCCAAGCCAAGGTGTTTAAGTCAGAGATAATATATTCTTGGGTGTCTTGGAAACCTATATTAGGTTCTAGGTCTGGGAGGATTCCTTCACAGGATAGCACCATTTCTCTTCATCAAACAACAACTTATACAAATCTATTTGGGTAAAGTTTCCACAGTGGAGTCACCAAAAATTTGTTGGTTAACAGATTTGTCTCCTTTTTTATATTAATTTTCAAATGACTCTATCACTTTATTTCAGAAACAAAGAGTTAATCAATAGTTGGGTAAGTGTACCATGATCACTTCCCTCTAAATTTTTGAGAAGTTACAACTCCCTTAGTATGATCTTCAATGAATCAACTAATCTAACAAAGACATGCACTTTTAACCAGAAAGTATGTAAGGCCACTCAAATTATTCTTTGATGGAGAGTGTAAGAAAATTTCAAAGAAAATATTATAAATGTAGAGTAATGCAGTTATCTGTTATAGACAGCTTCATAATACTTCAATAACAAAATAAAATAAAATTATAACTGATAAATATACATTCATTCTGAAACAGTAAAGATCAATGCATGGAATAAATTAAAATACTCTCACAGGAATATCTATTCAATGTACTCAAATACACATATTCAAATTCCTTCCATATATTTCATTATATTGTGATTGCATCACAAATATAAAAAAATATAGTTTTAGAATTTTGTAGATATCATATCCTAACATAAACTCAAAATAGAAAATCCCTCCTTAGTCTTTTCCAACCTTTAATTAGTTTTTTTCTAAGCTATATATAGTATTTTGGCATAACCAGAGAGGTCTCCCTGAAAACCTGACCTCTTAGTAAACAGTTATACAAATAAAACATTGCTTTTAGGACACATGTTCCCAGTATTCAGCTTAAAACAAGAAAATATAACTAAATATCTAAATTAGATTCTAGCTCAGTAGCTTGATCTTCCTCCTGTATTGTAATATGTGTGTTTTTCAAATCTTTGTACACATTTACAAACTCTTGGATGACCGAAACATTGGGGTTGTTTAGATTGAGGAACCACATTTTCCAAGCCTCTTGTTCCACATTTTAACTTCACTACCCTATCCAAGTGTTTAGGGAGCTGATCAACATATAAGTAAAATGCAGTCTCGGTTCGTGCCACCTTGGTGAAGTCTACTGATGTCGGGTTACCTTCTATCTTAATTGATTCCATAATCATTTCAAATTCTCTGACAAAAACATCCCTGTCCTACTCCACTTTTCCATTATGCATTATATACGTGGTATTAATAGCCCAGACGTCATTTTCTAGGACTTCCCGTAACTCCTTCATCTATGCCTCTATTATTTTAGCCTCTGATATATCTTTTCTAAATGCAAAGTTTTTCCAACCAATGTTATTTTTGAGGGGAAAAAAATGCATTTATCTACCATTTTCAAAGGCCTTACTGCTAAGAACTTTTGTGTCCCATACCTATCAATCTCCTAGATTTGGTTTAGCACAGTATCCCATTTTGATTTGTCAATCTCCCACACTTGGATTTGAGTCTGCAGTTCCCCAAGTAATTCCTCCACATCATCAAACACTACTCAGGACTCCTGGATGAACTTGCTTCCATATTTTTTTATTTCATTAATCCAATTATTCATAGCAGTACCTAGTGGCTTACCCCGTTGAATTTGTTTCAATAAATTTTTTCTTTCAGGAGAAGTGGGATCAAATGCTTGGGGTGCTTGGCCTAAGGGAAGTGGTCCAAAATTGCTAAATACGTCGATGTATCATGTCATGGCTCTGATTATTGCTTTAGTTCCTTCTTGTCTCTGCTATCCTTTGATGAGCGAAGTTGCATTTTCTGAGCTGATTCCTTGAAATGATGGTTATTAGATTCCCTATCCATGACCCCTAAATGAACCTGTGTTATTTTGAAATCCTCAACTTTTGGATCTTTCCCTTCCTCCTTGAGTTTATACATAATGACCTCAGTAGAACATCACCTAGTCTTTGATTCTGTGAATACCCTTAAAGTAGTGTTCATCTTTTTCACCTTAGGAGTATTTTCTGTGTACTTTCTTACCATATCCTTAATGGGAATTGAAATTGGTACCAAGCTATGTTTCTTATTCATTGATGTTGTCAACCATTTAGGTGTAGCATCAGATGTAGTTTCCCCCTTAGGGGGCTTCATAGGAGTGACCATGCTCTCAAAATCATCTACTTTAAAGAGACCTGTGTTCAATTGTTCTTCATACAAAACCTGAGAGTCTAGATTATGCTCTTTGTCTTTTTCCAAATCTACATTAACTTCTCCTTCATCGACCATCTTTCTGGGACCTGGTTCTGGGTCTATTTGTTCGAGGTATAAAAAGGGTAGGAACAATTCTAATGGTATGCTTTCAATGGGTGGATTTCTTACTTTATATTTTAACTTTACTTGCATCATCAGTGAGAGAAGAGATATTAGAAAAATGAATTGGAGGAGACAAAGGGATCTTTTCAGATCTATCCAAATGAGCTTTTTGTGATTTCATTCCTCTTTTTGTCTTCAACCATTTTTTAGTGAGACAAATTACACTCTGAGTTATTTGTTGTATATTATCTTCTTCCTCTTGAGTCTAGTCAATCACAAGCTTTTGTAGCTCAGATGATTTTTCATATCTTGGTTCAACAATGTTTGAACCATCATCTTCGATTCTCTCACCATTCATTTTCACTTGGAAAGAGAAAATCTAAGATAACTGAACCCTACAATGTTCTCTTCTTACAACCTCTGCTTCATTAAGGCAATCTTCCCAAAAGTCTTCAAGATGTGACATCAGTAGTTTCTAGACCTTTAACCCCAAGGTTTGTCTATAAAAACCTTTATTAGCAAACCATTTCCTTTCAAAATAATACTTGAAACTAAAACTATGGAAGTCACAACTTATACTGATTGCATCTGCCATTGATTTATATGAGAATCGACACAACTTGACAGGAAAAGTGTCTTCCCATTTCTCCTTAGGAAGGAACCTTTTTAAAGCTATAGAGAGCTTCCTGCAAATTTCTGCCAAGATAGAATAATCAAAAGAGTACCTAGGTAATTTCAAGGGTTCATCTTCAGAACCTCTGACTCGAATGTATGTGAAAAGTGGGTACTAGATGTAAAAACTCCCATATACATTTGTACCAATTTATGGGCCTCTTTTGTCATTCTCCTATTTGATATCCCTCCCAATTCAATGCATAAACTTCTCATGAACAAATCATACACTTTTCTATAATTTTCCAATGTCTTTCTCTTATGTATTATGGGGTAGTATTCAAACATGGAAATGTCCTTGGCCCAAGGTTCATGTGGAATTCCTGTTGATTCTTTACTACATGAAAGACAATACATAAGGTATGAAGACATAAATAAATCATTTCCATTTAATTGGGACATTTTGGGTTGTTCTCTTAGTGAATCGACAATCAATTCACCCCAATTTAAAAATTGTTGACCTTCCAAAAGAATTTGAATATAAAAATACATCCATTTGGCAAACATGTGAGCTTCTAACAAACCCCTAACTCTATGTAGTAACACCATAATATCATGAACATAGGGTTTCATATGATCCTTGTTAAGGTGTTTGGGTAGCCGAGAACCTTGTTTCTAGAGATTATGCAACCAACTCTTGGCTATAATAGTCTGGTGTTTATCTACCTCTTCATTGAATTTAACAATTGACTGGGTAGGAGAGAATTTAGAGAAATTGTGATTAGGAATTCTAAGTGTAGATACTATGATTTCTCTATTAATAGAGAGTAGAAATCCCTCAAATTTTTTATTTATGCATTTATTTCTACTATTATACCCATTTATACATGCTTGAATCACTGTAGGGCACAAAAGAGTCGGGGGAAGGGAAGAGGCCTCTAGTAAACCACTTGTTAGGATTTATTTGATAAAAGGTTTCTCCACTTGGTTTACCATCTATTATTTGAGATTTTCTAAATCAAGCTCTTTCAGATTGGTGTCACTTATTATAGGCCCCTCAGAAACTAGGCTAGAGAATTTTCCCTAGAAATGAAATGTAGATTTCATGTTGTTTCAACCTCTATCCTAGATAGATTGAACCCTGTTAAATATTTCAACTTAAAACTTCAGAACATAAACAAAGAAAGATGCCAGAACTCACCTTTCAAATGCAGACACTTCAAATAATTACTTGTACCCAAGTTATTTTACCTCTGCCACTTTGCCTTGGTTTACAATTATTCTACTAAGGCTCTCTTTAAATAAAAAAGGCAAATGAAATTATGAGCCTTAACTACAATATCTCACACGCGCGGGGAAAAGATGTCAATTTGATATTAACACAAAAAGGTTAATTAATATGCATTACAACATTCCCAATACCTTTTAGCTATTCCTTTTTTTTGTTTTGCTCTGTTTTGTTGTGCCTTTTCCTGCCTTATCTTTTTCTCTAAATTGTACACGGTTACGGTTCCCTTCAAAAATTGTTTTAACCTCATTTGAAAACATTCCCAATACCTTACCAAGTTATGATTGCCTCAATCTTGCCAACTCACCTTCTTGTGTCATCTCATAAAATACAAAACTTTTTTGGGGTCCCCAATTTTAAATGATCATCGTACATATTTTATCCATGATGCTGAGAGAACCACCTTGAATCACCTTGAACCATCTTGAATCTGTATGAGCCTTGTTCAATATAGCTCTCAAAAGTTCATTACGGTTCATGATTTTCCATCTTCTCCCAAGATGTGAGTCTAATTTTATGTGTTCTGGCAGAAATATGATTGATAGAATGGCCACAAAATATTCTTGGGCTATGAGGAATTATAGTGAAATTTGTAATACCTACCCCTTAGTTTTCTTGTTTGTGTCAGTTTCTGAACTCTTTTAGACCATAGTATGTATGTGTTAGCTATTTCTGTTGATTTTAAGGATACTTATGTATTTCTTTTCATTATGTTATTGATCCATTGTTAGGTGTATTATATCATCTATTTGCATATGAGTTATGATTATTTCATGTTGGTTATATTTATGTTATGAAGTCATTTTGATTAAGGTTTTCTGACAATACTGACCCTATATCTATATGCACATGGATCATTGTGATGTATTGCATTACTATTTGTTGTGTTTGGTATGGTGTGAGACAGATTCGTAGTTACTTTCTTCGGCAAGATCCACACGATGAACTAGTCTCAACCATTTTTTTATATATTGCATGTATATATGCTCATCTTCGTGATGACAGGTTTGCAGGTACCAGACTATGTCTTCCCTGAATTAGTAGGAGTGAGCATGCCCTATCGCAGTATCTCAATCATAAGAGAGGGGAGATAATATTCAGGTCCAAATCCATCCCCTAAACCTTTATTTTCTCCTAGAACTGGACAAGAACCTGATTGACTATCATAGTGTTTGAATCTGTCAAATGATGTGGATTCGTGAGCCTGTTTGGGTGTGTCTGTATTTGTGTTTCAGTTATTGTTTGTTTCAATTATTTTATGTTTGGATGGGTTTTAGGTGATTTAATGATGCTTTTGGCTTGATTTATTTAGTGAATATTTATGGTAAATATTAATGTTAATAATTACACCTTTAATAAGGTTAAAACATTGATATATGAAATATATGGCTATTTAATAATCAAATATTAATTAAATGCCTATATTTAATTAATTGATTTAATTATTAAGTCTTAATTTAAATAATTGAGATTTAATAAATATTAAATTCAATTAATTGTAATTAATTGTGAAAATTTGATTTATTGAATATTACTTTAAGTTGCATGATTAATTGATTTATTTAAATAAAAATATTCTCATGTATTTTCAATTATGACTTTGCTTTTATATTCTAAAGTTGAGCTATGCAAGCTTTAAGTGAAAATTGAAAATATTAATTTCTTTTATTATTAATTAGAAAATTAATATTCTCTTTAGGGTTTTCACTTTTTTAAAATCTAATTGCTTGGTTTTCTATATCCTTGGATTGAATGCTATTTTGGAGGTGGCTCAATCAGGGGAGAAAAGAAGATCAGGTGATGGAGGATTTGTGAAAGCTTGAGAGTATTTTGGAACATTTTTGAAATTCTTCTTGCTTGGATTTGTGGATTTTGTTCCTCTCATCAGTTATTGAGGTAGGATCTTGTTCATGTCAATTCTAGCTTTCGGATCTTCGTCTTCCATACATCTGAAAAGCTAGGATCCTTTATTTGGTCATTCCTTGTTTGATTATTGTGTGGTTTATAGATTAAAATTGAAAAAATATGATCTTGGTTCAATTTTGTGTTTTCCTTCAAGTTTGCATGTCAGATATATGCTTGTGGGCATAAAGATTTCATTTTTGGGTGTTAGTTGCAAAATGGGCATTATGGTTTTTGTGTGGAAATAAATTTGATGCAATATTCCCCTTAGGGTTTCAATTTGGGAAAAATGTCATTTTTGAGAGAAAGTTGATGATTATTGAAAAATAAAAAAAAAAGATTTAAACCCTTAGATCTGTTAAATATCATACCTTGAATGTAGAAAAATCACCTTGCCATGTTCTTACAAAAATTGGGATAGATCTACATGAAAACAAGTCAAATGAGTTAATTTGCATGCTTAAAAGAAAGAAAACTCTTCTTGAGAAAAAATAAATAAATAAATATTAAATTATAAATCTTTCTTGTTCTTATCAATTTGCATGTTGTAAAAAAAGAAAAAAGAAAATCCCTCTTTGTGTTCTTTAGAACTTTTGTTGAAAACAAATGCCTATATTATTGAAAATATGCTCTAAATCAAATTATTCTTGAAAAGAAAGAATCACTCTCAATATTTTATTGTTAAAAATAAATTTAAAAAAAAAAAGGATGACTGCTGGAAATTCACAAGCAAGTAGAAAAAAAAAATACAGCCCTGTTTAATAGAAAAGAAATTGATTTTAAAATAAGCTTTAAATCAATTTGTTATTTGAAAATGTTAATATTGGTCGAGAGGGATGCAATACATTTGTATATTGCAAACAATCTTGATTGGATGATAGTATGGATTGAACGATGTAAAAAAAAATGGTTTCTCATTAACATGAAAAAGTGTTGCTTCATTGGTTAGAGAAGCTCATCATAATGGAGATTCCAAAGTTACGCCAATGGTAATTGATCTAGCATATGGTTTAAGAGGTAGAAAGGTACGTAAAAATTTATTAATGATCATGACCCATATGTTTCATATCAACTCATGATGCAAATAATTTTCAAACACTTGAAAAATTATAGGTCAAGCACCACAAAGCTATGTACTATCATGGCCATAAATTTTGCATAAAATAGTTGGATGACACGAAGAAAACTTGTGATTGCGGGATAACTGCAGTCTTCAAGGTCACTAATATTTCATCTAGAAATGACATACGTCCTCAAAAATCTCAAAATCGATACTATGACATCTTGGATGATATATTTGAGTGTGAATTTAACTCCTTCAAATTAGTTATATTCGTCGTCAAATGGTACAGGCTACGACTGAATCAAAATGATCATGATAGAACTGTTATTCAACATGATAATAGATTTAAAATGATTAATACAAGGTTGTTTGAGCCAGCTAGAGATGAGCCCTATGTTCTTCCAAGCCAAAGTGAACAAGTGTTTTACTTAGAGGTTCCACATAAACCAGGTTTGTCATTTGTTGTTAGACATGATCCAAGAGGAAGGTTGGTAAAGTATAATGTGATGGAAGAAGAAGATACTAAAGATGAAAAAGAAGAAGAAGATGATGAAGAAGATGATGAAGAAGAATATTATGATGATGATGATGATCAATGACATGATTGAAATGTACAAGGTATGTGATTTAATTATTTATATATATTTATATTGATCAGTATATATATTTAATATTGATTTATTGATGTATTCAACTCTAATGGCATGGTATAATTAATTCATTATGTTCAATTCTAATGATTATAATATATATATAATTTATTATTACCAATGTATTGCTTATGATGCTCAATTAATTGTTGTTGATTACATGTATATATTTTATTTGATTGTCAACCTTTTTTGAAATAAGCAATTGACTACAGACATTGTCACACCTTCGGTTTACGATCTTGCATTCCATATATAAGGTAAAGGTAATTTGTTCATGTTTACGATCTTGCATATTTTTCATGTTGTCTTCTACGTAATTTGTAGCATACGCATCAAGTAATTTTTAGCTAACTTAAGATAAATGATTCACATATGCAAGAAATTTAACCCCTTTGACGAGGATCTTGCACAATGACATGGATCAACAGGTATAATTCAATACGCCCTATAGAAATAGTTTATTAATTTCTTGTTTTCTCTTTACGCCCATCTTCATTTAGTGGTTTAATAATAAGGTATTAACTTTCTCATGATTTAACAGTACTATCCTCAACATCAATTTTATGGCCAACTTCATCAACATTACCCTCATTTAGAAAAATATCTTGCTCCTTACCAACTATATATCTCATTTGATGGATTGCAAGAACCATCAAATAGGTACTTGTTAGATCTATCTTCCTCTAATGAGGGAAATGTGAGAATGGTAGAAGAAATTTTGACATGTAGTATGGCTAAAATAGGGAGATCAACTAGAAGTCAAAAGATTAGAAAAAATTCAACAAACGCATGCAATTTTTTCTTTCTGAAGGGGAGTCATGTTCTTATGATGATGAGACCAAAGGAGACATCAAGGTTCCCTTTCGGTACACACATCTAGAGAAAGAATGGGTACCCAAGGAGCTACCTCCAATTAACACTGATTCTTGTGTTAACAAGAGGATATATTGCATAGCTTCATCCTCATTACATGGTTTGGGCCTATTTTACATGGATGGGATAAAGGTATGTTAAAAAAAATTTGTTGAATTGATGGAGTTTTTCGGACCTTGTTACAATTGCAATGATTGGATATGGATTGTTCAATATTAAAAAAGTATGCATAGGTATGCACTGTCAGCAAATTATATACAATGAAAAGAAAATGATCAAAGTAAAATATTTTCTATGTACATTGACGGGAGAACAAAAACAACAAGGAATATTATAGGTTGTATAAATAGTACGCGATTTGGGTCAACTAATAAACAACCCAATTGCATATTTGAGGCGTGTGAGGGGAGTCATGTTTTTGTATGTGTGATAAAATCAATAAGTGCAGGGGAAGAACTACTAATAGATTACCATTTGAATCACATAGATACAAACAAAGTTACTATTATGGGGGTGGTAAGTACTCTATACCATTTAAACTAACCTCAAGTTTATGACTCCAATATACTATTTTATTAATATGTTTTTTTTGCTAAGTCTATTGCTTTCAGTTTGTTGAAGTTTTTATATTTAATCTTTGTCACAGGACGACATGGATCCCCCACATGATAGAGGTTGTGGGGGTTCTCCACCCACCCATTCTTCAGCAAAGGTAAACCTTATTGTAATTGTACAAATTAGATAGTTGAAAAATGTTATATTATTATGTTCTTTTATTTAGGGTTTTTAGAGTTATTCTGATAGTTTTACTGATATTCCTATCACAAATTGATGTTCAGGATAGGGAAAAAGCACATGCAACAACAGAGGAAATAGCTATAGATACGAATGAGGAAGATATCCTTAACCCTATAAATATGGTGAAGAAAAAATTAAAAAAATTCATTGTAGAAATTATGAAAATTTTGAAGGATCAAAATCCAACCGAGGATATGGTGAAGAGGAAAGATGAATTGATGTCACAAGCACGTTGTTATCAATTAAGCAATAATAAATCTTTAGTTATAACAAGAGTTCAATAAAGGGTTATATTTTATACTCTTTTATGTCATGAGCTAAAATATGTATGTGTTCTTGTTACAGGATTTTTTGTTTGCTCAAGTACCTGGTCATGGACATTGCGGTGAAGTCAGTACCAAAAGAACTCCCACCTCAGGTAAAATAATTCTTAAGTTACCAAGTTACAAGGAATTTTTTCTTTGGAACATTCAAAAATTTCATTGGACTTACTGACTAGAAGTGTACATTTTTCATTGGACTTACTGATACCTTAGATACAGCTATCGGAAAAGGTAGAGTTACAACTAATTCAAAATTTCTAAGAAAATCTTTACTCAAACAATATTGAAAGCTACTCTTACTTTTATTATTTTATAATGTCTTTGCTAACAATGTATTGTTCAGGTCATCAAGTGCATGTGACTCCTCCTAGAAGGACCGACCATCCGAGATTGTTGAGTGCAATGTTGACAACAAGGATCATGCAAACATCGATGCCTTCACGGTATATGCCTGGTAAATCCTTATTTTTCTATATTTGGTTTTGTGTTAATTATGATTTGATAATTTGTACTTTAATCTTGGGTGCATCTCATAGTGGATTAATTTTCTGCAGTAGGAGATACATCGGTGACTGCTATGCCGGATACAGTTCAGAGTACCTGTATTGGTGATAATTCACCATTATTTCCTGGATCTACCTGTGTTTCTAGCACAGGAGTTATGCAGACGTCATTGTTGATAGACGATAAAGAATTGATGCCTTTAAAATGTCTTAAGCTTCCAAGTACTTTAAAATTATTATTATTTATATTGTAATTGTAATTTACTTATTCATAACAAGTTTTGGATTGATGATCACATGACATTTTTGCAGGGAATGATTCTTTTTATAAAATGCTTCATGACTTGACATTAAAGATATACATACAAGGTAGAACATTATAAGTGAACTAACCTTATCCCACTATTTTTATTTCATATCTTTAATTGGTACAATATTTTTCCTTTCATTCCATTTCTTTTACTATATTCAAGGTACGTAACTTTAGTTAATTTTTCTATCTAACAATTTTGTGTTTTTTCTTAAAAGGTGGAACTTACAAGAAAAAAAATTAAAAGAATAGCTCATAAAAGGTTTAGAGCATGAGTTTGGTAATAACATTTTTTAGAAGATAATTTTAGAAAAAGATGCCAAACATCTTAAGACTGTGAAGGACTCATATAGAAGGAGTCTCATCCACAACCCAAAGTATGAGCGTCCTCCCTTTATTTCAGTGAGGCATTGGAATGAATTCATTTTGGATGCAAAGGAGAAAGGGGATACTCAAAGAGGAATTGCACCACAAAATGAGAAAAGAAGGTATGCGATAGTATTAACTGCTAGTAGAATTTAATTATGCACTAATTAGTGTTCTTTATATCTATATAATCTAACATATTTCAAACTCTTCATAGGTTGCAGGACACATCAAAGGCTACAAAGGCCAGACTACAAAAGATTGGCCAGCACAAACTTGGCTCTGGTGGTTATTCAAAAATTCAAGCACAAATTGTAAGTAGTAGTAAATGAAATTCTGGATCTAAGTTTTTATAAATTTTAAATAATTTTGTTTAATCAAAAAATGGAGGGCTCAAAATTTAATTTAGAGTCCACCAAAGAACACAAAAAAATTTCCTTCAAGGAAGGCTATCAAGTCGTGGCTGAACGCCTACACCAAGCTTCCACTGGCCCAACCCAAGAGTCTCCTGTATCAGTTGAACAAGTAAATATGCCAAATGAAAAATATTTGAAATCGAATACTTGAGCAACAATCTATTTGATGTTAATTTCGAACATAAATTGACTATTTTTGTTTTTTATAAGCAAACAATGATAACAATGCGCATGGAATTGCAATGCAGCCTCATAATCCTAACACAGAACCTACGCCACATGACGAAGGCCATGATGTGCATCACAATGTCGATGGAGGTGTTCATTTTCTATTGAAAATTAATTATGTAATTATTAATACAATTTAACATCTTAAATTGAAATTGGTGTAACCTTTTTGTAGAGGAGGGGAATGACGAGGATATTGATGCTCCACTTAGCCATTACCTTAAAAAAATAAACAAGAAACAAAAAAAGAAATGAATGCAATTAACATTTTTTGCTAATGAAAGAATGTTGTCTTAATGAATGTTATTTGTTACTAGTAAATGTTGATGAATGATGTGTTAATGAATTATTCACGAATGTTGTGTGTGAACGAATTTTATGTGTTAATGAATATTATGTGATTATATGATTGAATGTAGGGAAGAGATTATTTATATAAGATGAATACGTGAATTCTATTTAGAGGAAGAAAATTAGTGGTATATAGTGGTACGACATAATAAACTCTATTTTTATACCCTTACTATGATGAACCTAGATTGATCTATTTTGAGACTGTGAAGTTGAATTACGAAGTCTCTGAGCATGAACTTAGGTAAGGCCATCAATGATGAGCCCTCAAGACTTAGGTCCAGTCCCATAGGGTTTGTCAAATGATTCTCACTATTCATAAGTAATAGTTCCAGTCCCTTATGTATGGCATGAAGTTATATTTTTCTTATGTATTTTATAAATTAGGTAAAAATAAACCTTTGAGGCTCTTTTTATACCCTTACTATGATGAACCTAGATTGATCTGGTTCAAGAATATGAAGTCAAACTATGAAGTCTCTGAGCATGAACATAGGCAAGGCCATCAATGATGATCCCCTAAGACTTAAGTTCATTCCCATAGGGTTTGTCAAATGGTTCCACACACACACACAACCTATACAAAATATACAACCTTCACCTGTATATAAGATTTGATTAGAGAAAGTATTTGCATAGGTGATGAACATGTGGATTTGCCTAAGTACTATTGGGAGCTTTCCCAGAAATAGATGTACTATTGTGAAAATCATCACAAGTCCATTTATTGTTGGGTCTATCTCCCAGTAGTTCTTGGTCAAATCTGCATGTTTTTCACCTATGCATATACCTTCTCTAAAAATACATAACTTTCATTCCAACCGTTGTCTTCTTACCCATGTACCCTACATGAAACTTAGAACAAAAAATCAATACTCAAAATGTATGTTTATTCCCCTTCACCTGTATATAAGATTTGATTAGAGAAGGTATATGCATAGGTGATGAACATGCAAATTTTCCTAAGTACTACTGGGAGCTTACCCAGCAACAGATGTACTGTTGTGATAAAATCATCACAATTCCATTTGTTTCTGGTTCAAGTTCCCAGTAGTGCTTGGTCATATCTGCATGTTTGTCACTTGTGCATCTACCTTCTCTGAAAATACATAACTTTCATCCAACTGTAGGAATAGTCTATAAATTAGTGGAACATTTCCTCTAAACTCTTATTTTATGAATTCCAAAGTTACAGATTTTTGTGAAGAGATTTGGTCATGTATTAATAATGCCCTGGGGGATTGTTTGCATAAGTTGATATTATACAAGATGAACAATCAAAAGACTAAAACTTGCACCCTAAAATCACTTGAAGCATCACATGCCCCAATGATAGGAAGACGAAGAGATATACAAATGAACATCCTTCAAGTATGACTTTGAGCATTGGATGCCCAAAGACAGGAAGAGAGAAATACAAAAAAACATTGTCTCTCTCTTCCTGTCTTTTAGGCATCCAAAGATTCAATTCATACTTGACATCATCTATTGACAACTTCACTATTTTGTCTTCAACAACATTGCCATAAGAAGGAATCTGTGAGTGGTTTGGTTGTATTTGAAGCCAGGTAATTTGAATAAATTAAGTTTATATTCTTGTAATTTGTTAGTTGATATTGGGTTGTAACCATAATAAAACATATGCATTTATCCCGTAAAACCATATCTATCTGGAAAAACCACCCTCCCTACACTTGGCAAGAACTATGCTACACTCTAGCTCTTGTTTTATTTTGGAATTGCTTGTGCAGGTTTGTACTCATCATAGAAATGAACGGGTGAATGGTAGATTATTATATTTTTGTGAGTTTTGTTCATGTTGTCGCAACTTCAATTGGTAATCAACACCACTCTCCCTCCCTCTTTTGATTATACTTTCTTATTTTCTCTGAGGAAAGAGGTTTACATTTTGGTTGTCTTGTAGTCTTTGGACCACGCTTTTGTGGTGGAACAAAATCAAGGTTGTGCTTCTTTATCCTATGCATATTTAGTCCTTTCAAATAATAAAATTTCTTTCCTCCCTCGCAACATGAACGAAACTCACAAAAATATAATTTGAAAGAAATTTTATGATTTGAAAGGACTAAATATGCACAGGATGAAGAAGCACAACCTTGATTTCACTCCACCACAAAAGTGTGGTCCAAATGCTACAGGACAACCAAAACATAAATCTCTTTCCTCGGAGAGAATAATAAAGTATAATCAAAAGAGGGAGAGTGATGTTGACTACCAATTGAAGTTGTGGTATGATATGCAAAGAAAGTGTGTAATTGAACGTAAATGCAGAATACATGGTGTAAAAAATTATGAGGAACTCCCTAACAAAGCAAAGAAAGAGGTTGAAGCTGAAATGCAATCTTATAATAGTGCTGAGAAGGAGGAGGAAAGAAGGAATAGAATAATATTGCTAAAAAAGAGAAAGAAAATTGATCAAAAGGTAATTTGCAATTGTACTCTTAAATCGTATTGTTTGATTAGTTTACTTGTGTTTTTATGCATGTGAATTTGATCTAATGTTCACATTCATGGAATTGTAGAGTGATGGTCAAGAAGGAACTAATGGGAATTAGCAGGGTCTCCAATTTAGAGGTGCAATAATCTATGTTTATTGCTTTCATTTTACTTTCTTCAGTTGTTTTATGTTTAACTTTTTCCTAATTTTGGTCATTTTGTCTCTTGGTAAGATCAGGGTGCAGGAAATTAGGGGAAATTTTTCTTCTATCTAAAATTTTGTTGTTCGTTAAAATGTTTGTTATGTTGTTGTAGATTCATAAAAATCAAAATCCATTTTTGAATACGCATGTGTTTTCTTAGAGGGCTATTGAATTAGAGAAAATTGTAGGATTTAGGGTTGCCTTTTCCAACTTTTCATATGTTATTATGATTACCATATTTTTAAGGGTTTTTGTTGACCATTTTGCTGACCATTATCTGTAACTGTGATATCCTTATGGAGGTAAATTCCATCTTCCATGGACTATCTATGTTTCAAACTTAGGAAGCCCCATTAGCGTCATGTTGTATTTTATAATCTCACACGTGAATTGTTCTTCCAACGCTACAAACTACATCTCACCCCTCATCTTACTGATACGACCGACCAGGTCACTAGTATTTAGTTTGTATTATTAACCTATAAAATAGTCCACCAATCCAGGTGCATTGGTTGAGACACTGTGTTGTTGTGCAACCATCCAGATTCATTATGAATTGTTCAGGTTCTGCATTTGATTGATTAATTGTAAATGTTCATTGTAGTTGAACATTTGAGATGCAATCATTTGCTTCCAAGTTTTAAAACTTTGGTCCAATGGTTATATTTTCTTCCCATTATGTTTTCTTTGTTTATATCAGAATCTTTCTACAATATGATTGTGTGCATATGAAGATTTACTAGTTTTTTTCAATTTTGATAATCTATCTTATGAGTGGTTGATTTATTAAGTTATTTTTTGTGTTTGTAGTTATGGCCCACAATTTGCAATTCAGAAATTACAATGCTTTATGTACCCAGAAAAGCTATGTTTTTCTTGGAGGCCAGTGAAGCTTGTTTTAGTTCTACAGTGTAGTGCCTCACTGACCCTTATCATGGAAACAAAATTGAAGAAGTGAGTAGAATAAATTAATTGAAGCGATGAGATGGATTCATGAGGAAGGAGAAAATTTCATGTGTTAGGGGATATAGTTATATCAAGCTTGACCAATGGGAGAATGCAATATCGAAGGTATGAAATCACTCTACTATATTACTTTATTCAATTTTATGACTAATTGATTATAAATATAATTCATGAAGCTTGATCAATTCCTTACCTACCTTAGCTATTGACCTTCTTATAGATTGAGTAATGTTTAATCCATCATATTCTTCTATGGTAATTAGTCAAATAATTATTGTTCAGGTAATTAGAATTGTGATGAATAGAGACCTCTAAGATGAAATGAAGAAAATAAGACTCAAAGATTGGAATTGATGCAAAAGTGTACCATTACAATTATTAGATAAAGAAAAATAATAAATTGATTTGAAATCCTCGGAGTGAAATTATTTTAGAATTTGATTGTGGGTCATTTCTTATAGATTCTTGATAAAGAGATTACTCGTAATGTTTATTAGTGTGTGTGTGTTTATATTTCATTATGTATCTTCATATGCTTAGAATTTATAAGGAAAACACAGTGGGAACATGTTTTATAATCTTACTTAGAAACGCCTTAATTATACAAGCATATATAATTAGTAGCAATATAAATTGAAATAAAAAAAATTAAATTACTTTAATTCAAAATATTAGCACAGTTGAAAACTTATGGAATGACTGGTATAATATCATCATTCAATTTATATAATAGGAATTTTAGTAGTAAAAAAAATATAAGTGGTCCAATCATAAGATTTAATGCTCCGATTAGTAAGACCTCTTGGTGATGTACAAAAGTCAAGAAATTTATTAGAGGCAACAATCTATCCATCTAATACGCTGCAAAATTTAATGAGAAAGAGACGTGAATAGATGGTAAAGCTTCTATAGTGAGAAGCAGGGTGGGTTACCATTAATTAAGCATGGTGTTCCCATCTGGAATGCAACATAATTTGACTGTGCCATTACTTTCCACCTACTCTAGCCTTTGGCATGGTATGGAAGTCATTTCATATAAAAGTGCGTCAAAGAAATAATGGAGACTGCCATGCCATTAATAAGGCATGACGTCCCATCTCCTTTGCAGGGGGAATTCTTTGAGTTTTCAAGAATTGATCATAAAACAAACGGGGGATACGGGGGAGACCATAATATGTTTTTCTATGCTTGAGAGAAAAAAAGGGAGGGATAGATAGCAATGCTTGATGAGAGCATTACAATCACCAATTCCTAACCGCTGAAGGTAGTTTCATAACTACCCAAATATATGTGCCTGTAATAAGATAAGATAAGATAAGATAAGATAAGATAAGATAAGATAAATTTATTAATGTCCAACAGAAGACCAACAAGGGTCTATGGGATAGGAAACAAACAGCCAAAAAGAAAGAAATCAGTGGACCACCAAATAGTGGTCGGGGGAACAGCTAAAAGAACAAGGAACCAAACAAGAAGAAGCATAGAACAAAGAACCACCAGGGAAAGGACTAGGGGTCCTTCCTGAGTGGAAAGAAATCCAACACAGAAGGATAGTGACCTGGAAGAATAAGGGTATAGAGTCGTTGTTGTGATCTGCTGGTGGTCTGTCGCTGATGAGTCTGATGAGTAGAAGCACTATGAGGTCTCACAGATCTGGAGTGACCGATGGTGGAGGCACATGAGGGCCACTTCACACCCCAATCTGGGGGTGAGGGCGAGAATAAATCCGTAATGAGCTACTCGGTGACCAACTTTTGGGGAAATAGAAGTTGTAGGGTATGGTCATAGATCTGAACTGTCTCCTGTAAATAGAGTGCCAGACATCTATTGTCAGAGTAGCAAAAGAATGAAGTCAAGGAGCTACAATCTTTGAATAAGCAATAGAATCTCCCTCTGATCTCATTGTATATAGGGCAGCGGAAAATGAAATGTGTCTCGGTCTCAATCTCAGACAATGTGCATAAACTGCAAATATGATCCTCTCTGTCAATGTGATGATCAGTTTATACTTGTAGGCGGTGAGAGCTGAATCTGAAAGATCCCAGCGCGATCTAGAGAGTATGGCACCAACATTGTGATAAATAGTTGGGTCGAACGATGATCCCATCCTGGATGTGTAAGAAGTGCTCAGCATAAAAACCCATCCTCAGACGTAAACCCCCACTAGGGTTGGTCCAGGTCGAGATGGTGTACTACCTATAGATGTCAAGTCTGACATGCTCATTCAACTCCTATTTGGAGGGGAGAAGATGAGCCAAAGCGTCCAAAGAAAACTAAAAGGGGGGTAGGTGATCAATATCAATCCTGATGGAACCCAAAAGTGAAGTGGCCTGAGCATACCAACAACGAGCTCTAGAGGAGGTGTCAGATCTAGCCATCTCAACAGAAGAGAAATAGGCGAGGTAAGAGTATCTACTCTGGCCATTCAAAGAGTCAGCGAAGAAACTTAGGCAGTGAAGAATTCAAACCAGGTCAAAGATGGCTCCCAACCTAAAGGGATGAGCCCCGAACTTAGCTCGAATGATGTTGTGGGAGGTGGTACAATGACATCTGATGATACACCAAAGGAGGAGAGTCTGTATACTCTCAATAGAGGCCCAATCAGAATCAACGAGAGATGGTCCCCAAACAATAGAGCCATAGACTACAGTAGGCCTAACCAGAGAATTCAGGAGGGATAACTTGGACGAGGTGTCCTGAAAGTGGTGTCTAAAGCACTATCTCTCAATCAGGGCGAGAGAACCCATCCCTTTGTTGATTCTGGGATGAATAGAAGGTCTCAAACTCAAGCGAGGATTGAAGAACTCAACCTTGAGGTATGTGTATGCAGAGGAAATCTTGATCTTTTGTCTCTGGAAGTAGAAGTGTAAATGCGAGGTCTTCAAGCAGTTGAACACCATGACCCGTGCCTTCCCCAGATTAACCATAATTTATCTCAAATCACAAAAGGAGACCAAGTTATCAAGAATTCTCTGGAGACCCTCAGGTGAGGAGGCTAAGAGAATCACGTCATCAGCAAAAAGAAGAATGGAAACTAAGACCTAGTGTAAATAGAAGCCATCACCTGGGAGAGACGAGTCTCTAATGAAACCTTTGAGCTTGTCAATGTAGATGCCAAATAAGGTGGGGGAAAGAGGGCATCCATGTTTCACCCCAATAGTGCTCTAAATAGGATGTGAGAAGCCCTCCGGGGTCATGAATCTTCCCTCAACACGCTCGTAAAGTCTCATAATAGCAGTCAAAAGAATCTTAGATATCCCAATATTTCTAAGTCTCTGCAAAAGGGCCACCCAAGGGATGAAATCAAATTCCTTACAAAAGTAAATGAAGCAGCAAAAGACTTTCATAGAGCGATAATGAGCCTCCTCAATGATTGCCCGTAGTGTCAAGATGTGGTCCATGGTCTGGTAATCTGCACATAAACCAGCTTGACCTCTAGCCCTGTAGTCCAACCTGTCAAGCTATGAAGAAAGGATAGTGTTCAATGTCATGGCATAGAGTTTGGCAAAGGTATGCCCAATCATGATGGTTTTGTAGTTGTCGGAGTCCAATATTGATCTAGTCTTATGGATCAGATGGATCACATGTCTCGACCAAGCCTCAGGAAAGCTGGTGCAAACCAATCTATTAAAGAGTGTGGGAAGATAAGAGCCTAGTACCTTGATACCGAGCTTGAGGTGCTCCACCTGAAAACCATCCTTGTCGACTGCTCTACTGTATCTCATAGATCTGACGGCCTCATGAATGTTGGATGTTGTGAAGATATGGTAGTGAGGGGGTGGGATGAGGTGGAGAGATGGTTGACCCAGGATGTCATAGAGAGTGGAGGTGTGGGAGATGAGGGAGGTAAGGTCGATGGTGGAGGGCGGAGGGGGGTGTCGTGAGAATAAGGTACGCCAAAAGAGCTTAGGATTTTGATAAGTGTGTTAAACAAGCTCTACACTGTGAAGCAATGAAATAATGTTTCTTCACGCAAAGAAACCAGTGGTAGGAGTAACGAAGATCAACATAATCTAAAGGGAGGGAATTGAAGTTCAAACATAATCTACGGTGGAAAGCTTTACAGTCATCATCGAACCAATAGTTCATGGGCAAGTGTTCTGACATTTAGATCTGAAGATAGGGCGATGGGGGATGGAAAGGAAATTTGAATCCCAAATGGCCTTGGTTAGTAGATCAAACATGGAGGTAACATGGCTACACTTAGAGAAGCTCATAGGGGAGAGGATTCGACGCAGGTGGAAGGTGAAAAGGTCATAATCCCCCTCAGTATAGTGGAAGTGGACATGGTTGTGTGCGTGTCCCAAAATATTTGGGAGGCTGGGTGGGTGGGGCAGGCAAAGGGGGGGGAAGAAACGGAGCACGAGGCTCAAAAGAGCATGATCATCCAAAGGAAGGAAGGAGATGTTGAAGCGGAGGATGGAGGGGACAAAGGAGGCAATAGGGAGCACATAATCGACCACACTAGCACCACCGCCATGAGGCCAGCATATGAAAAGATCAAAATCGGGAAAGCAAGAAAGGTCATTCAGAATTATCAGATCGAAAGACTCACAAAGCTGGAGGAGGTGGCGACCATAAGTGGATAACGGTCCGCTGTAGTATTCTGAGGTAATAGCACAAACTAACTCAGAAGAAAGATAATAATTTATATTTAAATACTAATTAGTTGATAGGAAAATTCTAGTTTAATGTATGCATGTTTTAGAGAATAGAAATCTTATTGACATTTCATTTTAGTAAATGGAATCATGATAACTAATTGTGATTAGTCGTGTTAAATGGACGATGAACATGAATAGACATAATGGATATGTACAAAGGTTATAACCTCATATTTTTTAACAAAGAAATTAGTAACCAAATGCATTCAAATCATTAGTTTTATATTCATATTTTTTGAAATCTAACTAAATTAAGGCTTATGATCTTTAATTGTTATATAAGTAGTTTAGTTGTATTATTGATTCACAAATGAAATCATAGGTTTTGTAGCAGCATAAATTCAATTGATCTTGTTCCAAGAAGAAGTATTTAGAAGTCTTTTAAAATATCTTTGAACTTGTTTTTCTCAAATTAGGTAAATGCTTTATGTTCTTATAATAAAATTATTATAGTTACTCTTATGGATGGAATAAGATGTATTGGA
>MU227284.1:182835-195770 GCA_018584345.1 Thuja plicata
CTTGATCTTTCCACCCCTTACCAATATTTTACATAGTTTGCATCTCTTTATGAAACTAGTTTTAAATACCTTATGATTGATTTAGCTAAGTTATTGATGTAGCTTATCTTACGATCTTGTATGTAATCAACTATGAATTTTATATCATGCATCTAGTTGTGTAGCCGTATATATAGGTGCAAGAAATAGAGAGGCAAGGAGATTATGATACACAGAAAAGAAAGAGAAATTCAGGTATGCAGTTGTAAGTCATGTTGTTTATTTGAACATCATAATAAGCTTTATTGTTCTAAGTAGATTTATTATCATTTTAGATTCCAGTTAAATGATATAACAATTAGGTTCACACTATGTATTAATGTAGTATGTCATTGTTTAGAAAGAAAAAAAATATTGGAAATTAGATATGTTTTGATTAAGTAAAAGTAGGATTTGAAAGGTCCCAAAACCTTGTACAAAAGATCAGAAGATAGGCATTACTGATCAACTAACAACCAAAAGACAAAACAAGGACGAAGCTAGGGCCCGAGGCCACACAAAATAGAAACATAAAAAGATAGCACTAGAAAGAGACAGCAAACGGGGAGCACAAAATACAGCAGCTAGCTTGTTTCCATTAGTTCTTTAGCCTTCTCAGCGAGAAACTCCATGTTTCCCATAGAGATCCTAAGATCTTCAAGATCAGTGTCTTTCTCCTTTATACTAGCACGGGTTCTAATGCTAGAACCCGCACCCTCTTTGGGCTCCTTTTTCTCCTCCTCTGTATTCGCCTCAATATTTTCCATTAAATCCTTGCACTCTTCACCAGAAGCTTTCAAAATATTTTAGCTTTGTTCACTTATCTTTTTGAGCATCGTTTCCATCTTCTCCATTTCCCTTCCAAAGTAGTAATACGATCCTCATTATTACTACTCTCTTCCTTTTTTCTTATATTGTTTATCTTTTCTTCCATAGTCAGCACTTTAGTTCCCAGCTCCCCAAAAGATTCCCCTGTGTTGATCGCTTCAGTCCAATTCTTCAAACTAGTAGCCATAGGCTCCTCATCAAAGGTCGCAACCTTGACCATTTTCATAATCTTTCCTTGTTCCTTAAGCTTAGCCTTCATATTCACAGTATCCTGAGCAATAGTAGCCATAAATCTACCAAAAGAGAGAAAGTTGTCTTTCTGATCCATACCAATATTAAATCTATCCTTTTTCTCCGCAGTGGTAGCAAATTTGTCCTTCCCCTGAATTTATTATCTTTTTCATCGTCCTTGTTGTGAGTTTTAGGTTCATCCTCCAGATCCTTATCCAGATTCTCCTTTATTTCTAGACTATCATAAATAGGTTCCTCATCATCAGAGGACACAAGGATTCCCTTATTCTTCTTGGTCCTCTTAGCAACATGGGTATTTTCCTTAAGACTAGTTTTCCTTCTTTTGTTGCACTTAGGGTTAGTATCTTCATCATCGATCCTGAAACCCTCCACCTTAGAATCCATCTCAGCAAAATCCATCTTTTTCTTAGGGATCCTCTTAGAAGAACCTCCCTTCATGCTACCAATGCCTCTGGTACTAGTAGATTTCATCTGATCCTCAGTATCAGCTTCAAATTTTTCTCCTGATTCTTCATCCTCGGTATCCACATCATTAAGAATCTTGCCCTTAAAAATAGTCTTCTCAATTTTCCTCAGTTTTAACATGTTATATATCAAAACCATCAGACCCTGATGAGATGTGTGATCCCCATGAGGGTCATCCTGAGAATCTTTCATTGTGATGTTCAATGAGCTCATAAGATAAAAAGGAATGCTCATATTATCGTTATGCCTAAAGTGATTCAGGATAACAAAATGATGCTCATAGGCCCTAGAAAATCTTCCATCAAGGGTTAAATAACTGATAGTAGCATATAAAATAAAATGCCATGGATGACTGATGTTATTAGGTCTGAAGTAACCTCCTACCTTCTTTTCCAATCTGGCCACCTCTTCATCGTTCTTAGGAAATCTCTCATAAGCTCTGTCAAAGTAGCTACGATCATGGTAGAACTTCATCCCTTCCATGGGTAAGCCTGTGGCTTCTGCAATAAGCTCCTCATTGATGAGAATCCATTGATTTTTGAAGTATATATTCCCTTTCTTCCAATTTCTCATAAAATAACTAGTGATAGCAGGGTTACACCCTCGTAATTTCTCCATGTAGGTTGCAAAGTCCCCCTTTTGCAGAATATCCCAGACTTTCGCATTTTTCTTCCACTCACTACAATCAAAGGGCTCGTATATTTTCTTGCTTCCTCCTACTCTGTTTTTGGTAAACTTGTCACTCTGATTTTTTCTTTACTCAGTTTCTCTTGTTTTCTCCTTTCTAATACTATGATCCACAATTTTCGAAGACACCCAGAATCTATGTGAAATAGCATGTCGGTGGCAAGTGGCATTAAAGAGGATGAACGCTTCATAATTAGACCTTACAAAACTCGTATTAGCTATTTTCATTTTATTAATTGATTTTCACTTCTCTGAATCCCGTACATCATCTCCTTGTGCATAAGGGATTTGATATCGTACGGTAAGTTGATTCTATTCTTGCATGTAATAATATGACTATTTTTACATGTGTAATTAGCCACCCAGTCATCACTTTCATTACCTTCTCGATACACGTGTAATAATACAATTGCTCATGGTCTTTATTATAGATTTAGCATTTTCAATAATATTGTTGATCGGCCAAGAGGGGTTAGAAATATTATTAAGGGCCTTGACAATATTCAGGGAGTCCCCTTCTAGCCAGACTTTATTGCAGTTGTGCTCTTTCCCCAAAAGTAGACCATTGAGATAATCCAAAGCCTCCGCCATATGGTTATTTGGAACACCAATTGGGATTTGCCCTCATCGCTTTACAATGGCCTTTCTCATCCTGTATGACCACCCCACATCCCGCTATGCCCAGATTACCTTTTAATGCCCCATCAAAGTTGATCTTAGTCCATCCCATCAGGGGGCATTCCCAGACCACCTCCTCTCTGTTTCTGTTGTTGTTATGTTCTTCTTCTGTCATTTGAATACCCCATCTTTTAAGAATAGCACAGTCCTCTCCCCCTCTAGAATCACCTTTTATCTTCATGATTTTGAGATTCTCAATTATCATGCTCCGGATTTTCCTATATAATATTTTAGGGGGAGTAGAATTTTCTCTGAAGATTCTATCATTTCTTTCTTTCCAGATAGCCCAAGTAATGTGGGGGAGGGAAATTTTCCATATCTTTCTAATACTTCCATTCCTGCTATTGATTTCCCAGGAGTTGAACATGCTCTACATATCAGAAGGTAAAACCCAATCCACATTAAATTCCTTCATCCAATATGACCAGATCTCATTAGCATAATTGCAGTTTATAAATAAATGGTTAACTGATTCTTCCTCCTTCCTACACATTAAACACATGTTAGTTAAATGCATCTGTCTACTCTTGAGGTTATCAAGAGTAAGGATTTTGTTTTGAATCATAGTCCAGAAGAAAATATTGATCTTGGGGGTTATCCCTTTGATCCAAGCCTTTGCCCAAAAAGGTTTTTCATGATTATCATAATTGAGGTTGTAGGCCGATCCCACTATAATACAACCATTAGTAGTATGATTCCATTTTAAGGAATCTTCCTTAGGACTTAATATCATATAATTAAGGGTATTATTCAAAGATAGAAGGGAATCATCAACAATTGTTAAGTCCAACCACTCCCCATTACTTCTATAGTCCATGACCTTAGTTCCTATTTTGTCTTTACAGATATCAGCAAAGGGGCCCCATAAAGGGTTTGTAGAAAGAGATTGATTTCCAATCCATATATCATCCCATAAATCCACTTTATCCCCATTACCCACTTCCCATTTAACACCTCTCCTAATGGTGTTTTTTTCTTTAATAACATTCTTCCATATACAAGATCCCACCAGGAAGTCTTCAGAGATGAGGAAATCATTGATAGAATTAGAGTTTCTATTATATTTGCTATGCCAAATAGCATTCCATTCCCCTTTCAAGGTGAAACTTCTCCATCCAAGTTTGGTAAGGAGAGCTTCATTCATGCTTTTAATTTTTCTTATCCCCAGGTTGCCTTTGTTTTTAGGCATGTAAACTTTGTCCCAAAACATCAGAACAAATATTTTATTTTTTTCCACCCCATTCCAGAGAAAGTGCCTTTGGATTTTCTCTATAGCCTCAGCGAATTTATTAGGAATTCTAAAAAGGCTAAGAGCATAAGTAGGCATACTCTAAAGAGAAGATTTTAAGAGCTGAACTTTACTAGCCTAACTGAGCATTGCCCCTTTCTAGCCAACAAGTTTCTTGTGAAATTTGTCCACGGGAGAGCTTCAGAAAGAGTCAGGATGATGTAGCCCAAGTGGGAGACCCAGATAGGTAGCAGTTTGCTGGCCAATTTGGCATCCCATAATTCTTCTTATTTTGTGTTGTCTATACTCAGGAGTATTAATAAAATAAAGAAAGCTTTTATTCCAATTGATGTGCTAACATGTAGCCTTACCATAATTGTTAAGGATCTTTCTAAGGTTTCGAGCTTCATTTATAGTAGCTTCACCCATAAAAATAGAATCGTCCACAAATTGTTGATGGGAGCACACATGATTGGAAGAAGAAGGCTTTATCCCTTTAAGGTCTCCATTTCTTACTGTACTGTCAATATATCTCCCCAAACATTCAGCAATAATCACAAACAGAACTAGTGAAAGAGGGTCTCCCTGCCTCGAGCCCTTGGAGGATTTAAAAAATGGGGAGGGGGAGCCATTCACTAAGAATGAGAAAGAGGGAGAGGTAACCAGCTGCATAAGCAATTTGATACATTTAGGACTGAAACCGAAGGCCAACAAAGTTTTCTGCAAAAAAATCCAATCAACTCTGTCATAGGCTTTAGAAAGATTGATTTTTAGGATAAATCCTTCTTTTCTAGCCATAGTCAACGAATGAATGTTCTCATGGACAGTAATGATTGAGTCTAAAATCTGTCTTCCCAGAATAAATCTAGTTTGTTGATGAGCTATGATCCTTGGAAGAAGATTCATAATTCTAGAGGTGATCACTTTAGAGATAATCTTATAGGAAGAATTACATAGACTAATAGGTCTATGAAGATCCATAGTATTTGCCCCTGCTTTTTTAGGAATGAGAGCAATAAATGTACCATTCATTTATTTAAGAATTCTCTTGGAGCCAAAGAATTCTTTGACAACATCAGTAACGTCCTTATGGATAATACCCCAGTAATCTTGAAAAAAGAACATGGGGAATCCATCAGGGCCTGGAGATTTGCTACCTTCAAAGGATAATACAACATTCTTAATCTCATCATTAGAGAGGATATTACTGAGAAACTGATTGTCATTTTCCATCATAATCTTAGGTATACTTTCCAGAAGGTTCAATTGAAGGTTCTAGTCCAGCTGCTCTTCCTGAGAGAGTAAGTTATAAAAAAAGTTCTTAGCTTCCTTGGAAATGTCCTCCTCCTTGTCCACTTCTCTTTATTCAACTTTGAGCTTGGATATTCTATTGGCAGCCTTATGCTTAGTAGCAGTCATGTGAAAGAGCTTTGTATTTATGTTCCCCTCTCTTAACCAGGTATTTCGAGATCTCTATTTCCAAAAGGTTTCCTCTTTATGCACTATATCACGGTATTTTATCAATATTTACTTTCTTTCTCTTTGGGAACTTTAGTATATCCTTCCCTTTGTATAGAGTCTTGAACGTCCTTGATCTCGGTCATGATATCCATCTTGGAGGAAAAAATGTTGCCAAAAGTATCTTTATTTAAAATTTTAATGTTGTCTTTCACATGTTTAATTTTATAGGTCAACCTATACATTGTCATTCCTTCAATCTTAATCTTCCACCATTCACTAATTTTGAGATGCATATCTAGATGAATAGTCCACATTTTTTCAAATCTGGAAGGGAAGTTCCTAACTTTAGTAATAGGATCAACAATAAAAGAAAGCGAGTAGTGTTCAGAACCAGCTCTAATAAAGGCAGTCAGGGAGCAGTTATAATACTGATACCAAACATTAGATATCAAGGCTCTATCTAATTTACCTGAATAAGGTCATCACACACCCTCCGGTTAGACCAAGTATAGCTGACCCCTTGGAGATCAATGTCAGTAAGGGCTTTCCTGGAAATAAAATTCATCAGGTCAAGCTTGTTGTCCAGATTAGGTTGAGATCCTCCAATTTTTTCCTCTTCCTTTAGAGGAGTATTGAAATCTCCCATAATAATCCAACTTTCATTCTCAAAGGACTTCCTGACCTGATCCAGTTTATTCTAGAAAGAATTTCTACCACTCTTAGTGTTAGGGGCATAAATATTAGTAAGAATCCAAGAAGTACCCTCCTTGATATGATGGAACCTAATACAAGCCATATTGTTTCCCTGCATAATAATATCACCCTTAATAATATCTGCATTCCAGAAAGTTGCTATTCCACCTGAGGCCCCTTCCGAGCTACCTCCACTACTAGCGTTATTTTTATAAAAATTGAGTAGTTCTACCTTTTCCTTAGACATCTTGGTTTCCTAAATAAGTATAATATCCGGTCTATTGTCTCTAACCATATTTCTAATGAGATCCTGCTTTTGAGGGTTGTTTAACCCTCGAATATTCCATGAGATCATCTTCATTTCTTTTTGGTTATACCCAACTGGGTAATAGTTTTATGTGTTCCATCTGCTATATTTCTAGCCGCCTCCTAGTTTCTTTTTCTTAAGGTTGGAGGTCTCCCTGGTGGTGACAGTTGACTTTCTCCAACATCTGGTTGATAGTTTTTAGCATTCTTTTGACCTTTTTCAGTTGTACCCTTCTTATATTTAGATTTTTCAGTCATAGAGATTGGATTTACCTTATCTTGTTTATCTAGAACTCTGTCTATATCCTCTAGGTCTCCCCATTTCGGTTTAGCTATTTCCTCTGAACATATATTTTCTTCATGTGATGAACTTTGGGTCATAGCTGAAAGTCTAGGTCCCAGCACTATGTCTTGTTGCGCATCTAGAAACACATTATTCCCACAAAAAATCTTTGGTTCTCCCTGCATCTTTGAATAGTCTCCTGCTTCTTGTGTTGTTGACTGGTTGTCCTCATAAGATAACTGTGTTTTCTCAGCCTGAGACACATTATTTTCATCAAGATCGTCCTCTAGAGTATCCTTGACAAAACCCAACATATCATTATTTTCTTGATCCATTTCATTCTTCTTCTCTATCTGATCCTTCTTAGTCGCTTTAACTTTAGATCTCACTGGCGATGTTGTCTCTAACTGAATCTGTTCTTCCCTTTTCTCTTCAACTTCCTTCTCTTTTTCTTTATTCTCTTCTACCTTTTTCTCTCTGATTTTTAGGCCCGTATTATTTTCTCTTTCTAAAGCCTCTCTAATCTTTCCTATAGGTTTCCATTCCTTTTTTTGTAGGGTTTTCTTGACACTGTTCATTGGACATTTCTATGCCCATTGTCCCAATTTTTTGCATCTGAAACATGCAAAAGGGACTGACTCATATTCAATTTTATGTGTCCATTTTCCTAACCTTGATTCCAACTCTATCTATTCTGGCATATCGGCATCTCAGACTATACCAATGCAGATTCTTGCATGTGTCAATCTTCTTCTTGAAGCAGTAACCAGGTCTATGGATAGAAGTTCACCAAAGGATTTGGCAATACCCACAAAAATATCTTCATTTCATTATTCAAGCGGCAACCCAGGTAGCTTAGCCCATACTGGAACTTGGACAATGAAATCCTCATAAAGGGCCATGTTAGGGTACCATTTCTGTAAAATCATATTGTTTTTACCAATACTCCATGGTCCACCACAAATAGTTTGCTATCTATATTCCTCACAAGAAAAAAAGAAAGACACATAACCCTTGTTCATAGCTATCACCTCCACTTGACCTTTTAGTTTCCATTTCTTGTCAACAAAGGCTCTGATCACTTCAAAATTAGGTCTAACCCCAATAAACCTCCCAACAAGGGTGTTTTCCATTTTTTTGATATTATGGTCTATAACTTGGTCAAGAATAGAAATAGCATATCCACCTTCAGAAATATTAGATATGTTTCTCACAGGCGGATGGATTAACTTACCTGAGGGTTTCACCCCGAAAAGGGAGGCCCATTTGACTATCTCTTTTCCCGTGATGGGGACCCCACCTGGGTCCCCGCTTCCCGTGAGATCATGAGGTTTACCATCCTTGTTTCCCACAGAGCATAAAACCCTCTGTGGCAGAAGGACCTACACCTCCTGCAGATTCAGTATCCGTTGGGAGATTCAAGTTTCCCACTCCCATGTTCTTGCTCCCCAGTCGCTCCCCACCCCACTCTCGCTCCATTGTGAGTATAAACTTTGTGTAATGTTTGTTTAATGTCCAATCTAGTGTTTTGAATTTTGGGCATTACATACAACTCTCCCATTTATTTTTCAAAAGTTATAATACTTCATATGGTAGAATTTTTCCAGCACTCATGTGTTATGGCATTTAATGAACATGTACGTATCATAAGTACATTTTTTACAATTTTGTTTTTTATTGAGGTAAAATCAGGTTTTTAAGAGGCCCCGAAACCCTGTACAAATTAGTCACAAAAGATATTCAAAAAATCCCTCACTACGGAACAGATCAAGACCACTGCGAGAGTTTTACAATAGGCACCCACAACCTAGATGAAACAAAGCATGAAACAACCTTCATGCAAACCCAAGCTAAAGACAAATCCAAATCTAGGATTTACCTTTAGCATCCTTCTGATGGGAGCAAAGAGTCATATCAAAAGAGGAGGATTTCTTAAATTTTTTTCCTTTAACAGTAATCCATCCCTCATCAACTCTAGTTGCCTCAACCTGCCAACGTAGAGGATCATCAGTCAAACCAGAGTGATCAAGGCTACCATTTTATTCGAATTATTCTTTATGATAGTGTGTTTTCTAAACATGTCCTTTGCATGCAGATAGGCATTGATATCATGACTCATATAACAATTTCCTGTGTCCTTGTGGATAATAGGTAGGCTTCTTTTCCAACCATAATATGTCATCCATTGGTTACATTTTTAGAGTTGATGGCCATTACTTAATATGTTTCTGGAGAATGAACTACATTGATATGGAATATTTTAATTGACTAGTGCATTTAATATGAAGAGAGGTGTTCTTTATTTTTTGTCTCAACTATTTTTCAAATAAAATAATATAAACACCAAAAGGTAAAGAGTGGTCGAAAGGATAACTTTGTTATCAGTTTTGACAACAAATCTTGGAATACCAACAGTCATAACTGATTGTACACGGTTTATGGAGGAAGTTGAACAATCAACCATTTTTAGAATATTAATTATCATTGTTTGAGTGTGGTTTTAGAGAGGGGAGTCTTAGGTGGTTGGGAGAGAATGTTTTGTAGTGGAAGGAATGCATTGTAATGAAGTTTGATTCAATAAAAATTAATTCTCTGCAAAACTACCAAGTTGTTGCCGTGAGGATACCGTCCTTTGTTTGGTATTGATAAACTTCTTGTTTGAATACAAAGTAGATTGGAAATGGTTTGAAATAGATATGGTTTTAGTCCTTTATCATTTCCATGCATTATTGAATTTTTTTGTTGAAGTTTTGAAGCAAGGAAAGAAATCAGATTATTGACTGTTCATGTCATTGATTTAGTGTTACCAACAATTTAGTTTGAAATTTCCATGAAGATCTAGGCTCTCCCACTTACTGTGGTGAATGTGTCTTACTGTAAGTAACTATTTTCTTCATAGTTTGATGACTTCTTTCTTTTTTTTCTTGAAAGAAATTTCTCCAATCTTCAGTCAGAGTTCACTCTAGGACACATCCCACTCCATAGACCTATCAAAGATTAACTTCAAACACTTTAGACTCCACTAGACTCCACATCTTGGATCTACATTCACCTCTTCAAACCCAATCTAGTCAATCAATATGATTATATTGGTTTCCCCTTCCCTAAGTTTTGGTTACACAAGTTTTTTAGTTTGGTTTTTGATGCTCGGTATTCTGTAAGAGGTTTTGGTGCTACTTCTCTTAACTTAGATTCTGGAATTTCCCTTTAGCTGAGTGATGTTTTGTTTCTATTGGTGTTGTTTAATGCTTCTGACAGTGGAATCAAAATTTGATTCTAATATTTTTTCAAGCCATTTTATTGACTCATACTCCCAATGGATGCACAATGCCACTTGTCCTATATTTTTAGTGGGAAAACACCCTTGAGATGTTACCAAAATGTTGACTATTTTTCACTTTTGGGTCAAAATAGTCTAAATTTTTCCCTTAGGTCTTATACCAAAGTTTTATGAGTTTTATTTAAATATCACTTCAAGTATTGACAAAACCTTTGGTTTTTTATAAAGTGATCAAATGGGTGAGTTTCAAGAAGGGGTTTTTTATTTAAAAGTTACCATGCATAGGTAATGGAGGGACACATGAAAGTCAAAGTTCTTTTGACTCTTGATCATACCTTTAGTACAAGAATGGTAACTTGGGTTACAAGTGAGGGTTAGGAAAAAGAATCTACCTTATCCGTAGAAAGCATGAAGAAAGAGGAAATGGAAGATAAATAGCAAAGGATAGATCCTTCGAACAAAGAACAACATTTGTCATGCATAGTAATGAGCAGCTTTTTTCCAGAGAACAGGGAGCTTCATGTTTCAAAAACAATATATTCATGAAGAGATCAGGTTCATGAGCATAAAATAGAAGGAATAACTGATAAATAAGAGTTAAAGTCACCTCCATTTTCTTGATTTCATTTTTGGGGGATCTCCTAAAGACAAAGTCAATGGTTGAGGATGGATAACATCAATGTGTTAAAAACAAAAATGGATGTATTTATGAGAAGATTATTGTCACACAATAGTAACAGACTAATATACCAAAGACAAAGGATAAATGTAAAGAAGTGACAAATTAATGTCTTAAAGATTGGTACAAGAAACAGGGACAATAAAGAAAATGTAATCACAATGATTATACGAGAAGTTATGAACGAAAATGAGGTATCAAAGTTTCTCACTTTATGGGTTTATTCCATGAAATCACAATGAATATCAATGTTATTATAAATGATGACAAAAGACAGTGAGCATGTAATGCAAAGATCAGTTATTGTCATGAAAAGAAGCTAGAAAAATCATGGAAGGATTGAGAAAATAATGTATCACTATTTGTAAAGATTCTCAGTGTTGAGAATACAAATAGCATTGACATAAGCAATCATTGATATACATACAAGACAAATAAGAGATGACTGTTATAATATTAAATTAATTCACAACTAAGGTTACTCAATGTGAAACAATTTTCAATAGTGTCAAGGAACATTAATCAAGAAATCATCAAACTAATGGAACATTGATAGTGATAATAGTAATGAAAAAAGACTAAAGGGACATTTATCATTATCAATGATTCGATGGACTGAGATATCTTATAATAGAGGTAGTAAAATGGCTCAATAATGATAGTAATCGATGCAATAACAATGATACATTGTAATCTTAGATCTTCCTAAAAGTAGCCAAATGACTATTGTTATAGTAAAAATAGAGACTCCATGAAATTAATAAAGATCTTGATAATGCTTTAAAATGGATGTTCACTATTATATGCAAAGACACAAAGGAGTGATCAAATAAAAGTAACCCAAAGCTTCAAACGTTGTCAAGGAAATGATCAAAGGACAATGATTAAACAAAGGTTGCAGAGTACTATTATAAATTAGTAATCTAGTGATATTCATGTTAAATAAAGCAACCCTATACTTAATGTAAAAAAAATATAGTTCTTGAAGAGTGATAAGCTTTGAAGATAGGAGGTCACAATCATACGAAGATCAACATAATAGAGAGAAAATAGAGGTCAAAGATCATTATATAGTTATATGAGATGAATTCATGATTGTTATTACCATGAAAATATTGATATACAATGCATAGAAAAATAATAGCCTCAAGCTTAACACAATAGTAAGAACAATGATAACAACAATGTTATTAAAATGTTGTAAGTGCAGAGATATATGACTATTTAGACAACCACAGCAACGGGGAGAAAATATTGTGATTACAAATATAAAACACTAAGTTAGATATAATGATTAGAAGAACATTTCTAAGTAGTTTTAAGAGATATAAATCATGTCATCAAGGGTCATAAGTAAGAATGAAAAAAATTTCTTAATTTGATCGTGTTATTCATAACCATATGTATATGTGTTACTTTAACATTTGTGTTATTACAATACTAAAGTTCAAACCTTTACTTTAGGTACTTATAAAGTAAGTTCAGGTGTCATCTATTATATCTCTAATTCCTTAACACACTAAGAATCAATTATATCCAAGAAAGTTACAGTTAGGCAACTTGCCATACAAATCAAATTTAGAGAGAGGATTAACAAACAAATCCATCTATTGGTGTTATCCTTCTAATTATCAAATTAATGTTCAAGAAAATATTATAAGGGATAAGTAATTAGATTTGTAACCATCCTGGAGCATATTCTAATTCAACTACTATACTTTCAATGAAAATATTAGTAAAACGAAATATATTATATTTATATAGTAGATAACTAATCCTAGTGGAAAATACCATACCATAAATTTAAGTACAAAATATTTCATATTTGACCTGAACGATACATTTGCTGATCTTCAAAATTTGTAATACATCTTGGTTCACACTAAAAATAGAATGAATTACTCACATGACGACAAGCATATAGTTATTAATTGAGTCATTTTCAACTTGCAAATTTTCAATATAACTCAAATGTATCCTCTAAACATAAAACTATAAAAGTGAAACTAAGATCTACAAGTGCATTGTGTTTGCCTTCAAGGAAGGTAAACATAAATAGAAAACTAAATAAGGATCA
>MU227284.1:195820-211502 GCA_018584345.1 Thuja plicata
ACTCAAATGTATCCTCTAAACATAAAACTATAAAAGTGAAACTAAGATCTACAAGTGCATTGTGTTTGCCTTCAAGGAAGGTAAACATAAATAGAAAACTAAATAAGGATCAACCAAAATGAGCATAGACTTAACCAAATATCTAAATTCTGTAAAGGAAGGAACACACATGTCACAACAAGAAAACATGTGGGGTGTGAAGGTGAAAGAGTGTAACACGAGAAACCATTTAGAGGGGGTCAAATCATGAGTAGAAGTGGTGGAGAGTTCAATAGAAAAGGAAAAAGAGGCAAATACAAGATATTTAGATTATAATAAAGATAACACAATGAAAGACATGGTAGAGGAAAAATCTAATTGTCACTGAATAAACAAGATATGTTGGATTTGAAAACATAATTCTTAGAGACAAACCAAAATAGGAAGAAAAAAATTCAAGTATGATTGAAAATATAAGAGAAGAATGTTGTAGGCCTATTAAACTTGTCATGTGGTGAGAGTTGAGGATGAAACTAGATTCTAAGCAATATGAGTCTTATAAAAGATTCATATTTGTATCTAGATGAAGATTTAACTAAACTGTAGGAAGAAATAATTGGTTAAACTAATGACATCAAGGGGTGAAGGTAAATGGGCATGGTTAAAATATAAAAACAATCCCATAGGAAATCAAATTTTATGAAATGCACAACTAAAGCTAGAAATGGGAGAGTGGAGATATGTATCCAACTTATGTAACTGCTTTAGGTAAACAACTACCTGATTTACCATATACGGGTATGTTGATATTTTCCAAGTGATTTTGGATGTCTTTACATGGTGGCTCCGTATACCTTCTTCTATGCTCATTTCTCGCAATTATCTATAATACTCAACATTCATTCAAGAACATTAATCCAAGAACATTCATCAGACAATCAACCTATTATAATATATTAATAGATGATTAATGTATATTATTATTATTTTTAAATGAATATGTCGTCACTTTTTCAACGCCCATAATTGTTTTGTTCCACCAAAATGGTTGTATGGTTCAATAGGAATGCTATAGTCTCGACGTATTCGAAAATCGATGCTTTGACCAAAAAGATTGTTTAGTTCGACCAAAAAATTTATTTCATTCAACACCAATGCTATAGTCTCGATGTATTCCACAGTTGATAGTTCGACGCCCATAACTGTTTAGTTCGACCAAAATGGTTGTATGGTTTGACGAGAATGCTATAGTCTCGACGTATTCGATAGTCAATGCTTCGACCAAAAAGACTTTAGTTCGAGCAAAAAACTATTTCATTCGAAACCAATGTTATAGTCTCGATGTATTCCACAGACGATAGTTTGACGGAAGAGATTGTTTAGGTCGACCAAAATGGTTGTATGGTTTTACGGGAATGCTATAGTCTCAACGTATTCGGCAGTCGAAGCTTCGACCAAAAAGGTTGTTTAGTTTGACCAAAAAAACCAATGCTAGTAAAAAATAATCAAGGATATGTGGGCCATTCTTCACCACCCCTTTGGTTATTTCAACGTTGGAATAGTTGAACATTCTACCACTAGGGCGGTTGAATGTTCGACAACTTATTGTGTCGCATAATTGACGCAGAAAGTTTGACAACAATAGTGGTCGTTTGGTTGACCAGCCTGCATCAAAAAATTGACTAAATCACGTCAAAAATTGGGCAGAATTTTACAATGTTGGTGAATGATGCGATAGAATTTCCATATGATTCGTAGTCTAGGAAAGATTTGTTGTAAGTATATTTGGTTAAAGGATATGATTTGTAAAGAGATTAATGAGTTAGATTTGGATGGGTTGTTAATTAGAATTGATTACTTTATGGGATTGTGATAATGTTGTGTGGTGGTAAACAATGTTTTTGATTAAGGAAAACAGGTTTTGATGGGTTCCTGAAACCCTACAACGGAAAGAAAAGAGAACTAAAGCATATAAGCATTACAAAACATCCATCATAAAACAGGCAGTTCTAGCAAAACAGTCTAAACAACAGAAAGCCAGGAACGCATATCCAATAAAACCAGGAACAAAAACCAGAGGATCCAGTCAGGCAATGTCTCTGAGAATCTCCGTTGCCCGTATCTCCAACTCGGTCATTCTCCCAGCAGCTTCTCTAAGTTCGGCCAGCTCCTTGTCAGCTTCCTGATCTGCCATCTGCTTGGCTTCTTCTCCAGTTCCCTTCGCATTTTCTTCTTCTGAAAGTTGATCCATGTCTCTGTGCATCTACCTATCCTCTTTGTTTCCTTTTTGTTCTTGAAACTTGTCAATGATTACCTTAATGTTATCATTTGAGGCTTTTAGAATGTTGTAACTTTGCTCTGCAATTTTAACCATTGAAACTTCAATGCCTTCAATCCTATGCTTCTGTTCTGTCACTCTACTGTCCAGCTCTCTGTCCTCCGCTATATTCTTGTTGTTGTTGATTATGCTTTCTTTCTCCATCCTGTCCATCCTTTTTTTCAGCTCAGATATTTCATAGTAGGTCCATTTCGTTAATCTATAGCTGTTAATGGCGCTATTTTTTGCATTATTCAGCACATCCATTTGAGGATCTTCCCTCGCATTGTCGCTGAAAATCACCAGAGCAGGATCTATGAGCTCTTCCATCTAAATTTTTCCCTCTTTGTTTTCCCTAACCAAGGTCCTTACTAATTCTCTCTTTATGCCCATTTTGGCAGAGACCGAGTCGAAATTTCTCCAGACAACCTTTTTGTTTTTGCCTGTAATACTGTAGGTGTAATGGTCTTCTCCATACTCTGCATAACCCTGGCTGTTGTCATCCTCTTCTTTCTCTTTCCCCTGACTCTCCTCTTCCACAGCTCTCTCCTCTTGTGTTTCTTCCTAACTAGCCAGCTTCTCCTCTTGGGTTTCCACTTTTACTCTTTTTGATCTCGTGACCCTCTTCCCCGAGCTATCCTCCTCATTTTGAGTCGGCATCTTGATTGTGATCTTCCTCTTTTTTTCCTTCTTCCCCTTCTTCATTTCTCTTTCTTCTCCCGAGCTCTCATTCCCCGTTTCCATGCCTTCCTCATTTTCATTGTACTCCCTATCCGAAGAAACCTCTATGTGTTGTTTGATTATCTCCTGTTTAACTCTATTTTTCCTTTTCTTCGTCTGAAGAGGTTCTTCCTCCTCTGTCTCAGAGTGCATCTCTCTGCTATCCTCTGTGTTAGAGGGGATGTAATCCTCCTCTGAACCATCCTCAGAATTACCTTCCTCCATACCTTTAATTTCCTTTCCCAGAGTGCGAGATTTGAAATACTCATAAATTAAAAGTAATAAGCCCTCATGGAAGGTCGGGTTGCTTATGTGTTTCTCCTTATAGTCATTAATGTTATCATTAATAGACGAGTAAAGGTAGAAAGGGATGGAAACCTTTGCCTCATACCTGAAGTGGTTGAGAAGCACAAAATGATGAGTGCTGATGCAATCAAATTTGGTATCCAGCGAGAAGTATTTGATTACTGCCCTCAACACAAAATGCCACAGAGGTTTGATGGAGTTCAGGTGGTAAAAAGTGCCCTTCTTTACTAGAGCGCACTTTTTTGCTTCATTTTTAACGAACTCTGCCAAAGCTTTGCTGGAAATTTTTTTGTCCCTGTAAAATTTCTTCCCTATGATGGGAATGCCAGTCACCGCCGAAATGATTTCCTTAGTCACCATGAAAGTAACCCCATCGATTTTCACCTTCCCTTCTTTCCAGCTATTTACCATCATCTTTGTAACAGAGGGCTTCCACCCATGAAGACATTCAACGTAAGTGGTCACTTCACCCTTTTTCAAGATCTCCTAGACCTTTGATCTCCGGCGCCATTTTTCAGTTTCTCTCTCCGGTTCTCTCCTATGCCTTTCTCCCACCATTTTTGTGAATTCCCTATTTCCTCTATTTCTGGTGAACTTCCCATTTAGAGCCCTCTGTTTCGTAATGAAATTGGTTCGGAGTTTCGAGAGACTTCTTTTTGCCTCATAAATTCTATAATTGATTAGCTGCCTCCAAGTGTGTCGATGGGGCCTTAAACTGATTATCCCATCGTATCTCTCGTACTTGCACATCCTGCGGGGATTTTTTTTCCATCTGTCATAACTCTTCATAATTAGCTTTTAATAGCTCCGTGTCTGCCCGGAACCCGATCACTTTTAATGATGTTGGCAATTTCCGACGGTAAATAATTCCTGGCATTCCATTGTTTTACTTCATCATGCTTGACTCCCATGTTTTCCATCCTGTCTGCCACCTGGTTGGCTTCCCGGTAGTCATGTGCCATGTAGACCTGATCGAAAGACTTAAGGATTTGTCTACATTCCCTTATTATATTCTTGATTGTCTAGGAAGGCCTAGTCTTTTCATTGAGGCAGTCTATGATATTTTTTGAATCCCCTTCTACCCATAAGTGCTTGATCCCCATTTCCTTGGAGAGCTTTAGAGTGTGATGTGCCGCACTAGCCTCTGCATAGTGGTTGGTTTGTGATCCCAGGGGTGCTGAAATTGCAGCAATGCCTTTGCCATGTGAGTTCCTGATGATTCCACCCACCCTTGCCATCCCAGGGTTACCCTTTGCTGCCTCGTTGAAATTAGCTTTGAACCACCCTTCTGGTGGTAAAGACCATCTGCAACCAAGCCTTTTGTTGGTGTTGTTGGGCCCATTACTGTGGTTAGAAGTGCTACCTTTGCAATTGGTGAAGTTTTCTAGAAGGGCATTTGCAATTTTTAGGGCTACAACCTTAGCCGGGGTAACCTTTTCCCTAAAGATATTGTTGTTTCATTCCTTCCACAACCCCCAGCAGATGTGTGGCATAGCCCAAACCCAAAGATGATGGTCACTGCCCCCGTGATGTCATTGGTCAAAGAGGTCAAGAGTAGTTTTAGGGAAACACCAGGATGTCTCAAAAAAAGATAGGAAATGATGCCATATCTTCTTGGTGAAATCACAGTGGATAAATAAGTGGTCCACATTTTCACTTTGAGTTTTGTAGAGGATGCATCTATTAGGAATCTAATGTCCCCATTTCATAAGATTATCAACAGTCAAAATGTGGTTTTGAAGAAAAGTCCAGAAAAATATGTTAACCTTTGGGATGATACTAGGAAATCATGCTTTGGCCCAAGATGGGAGTGTATCAACAAGCTGCATCGACTCATATCCCATAGCCACTGTATAAGAGCCATCCTTGGACTCCCCCCAAACCAAAGCATCTTCGTTGAGAGAGAGGGGAGTGTGACCCAGATAGACCATAAGAGGTTTAAGGTCCTGGGACACCTCAGTGAGATTGACCCACTTATTGTTTATTTTGTAGTCATTGACTCTGCTTCCAAATCTTTCAATGCAATTTTCAGCCCATCTAGTGAATGGCTCCAAATTCCATAAAGGACCCTGTCTGAGCCAATCATCATGCCAGAAGTTAACATCCTTACCATTACCAACTTTCCATCTTGTTTTAGCAGTCACTATACCCTTAGTCCTCAGAATGCCATTCCATATGTGAGATCCCTTCGGATCCAAGTCTTTGCTTATGAATTGTTTGAAGGTTAAGTTAGCTGCATATTTATCCTTCATGATGTCCCTCCATTCCCCTGTAGAGTTGAAGATTCTCCAAATCTGTTTAGCTTGCAAAGCTTTGTTGAACTGCTTCAGCTTCTTGATTCCCAGGCCTCCATTTTTTTTTGGCTTGCAAACAGAATCCCAAGCCACCAGTGGGTATTTCTTGTTTCCGTCTTTGTCGGCCCATAGGAACTTTCTCTGGATGGCTTCCAAAGAGTCCGCTACCTTTGCAGGGATAGAAAAGAGACTAAGTGCATAAGTAGGGAGGTTCTAAAGAGTTGATTGAATCAGAGTAACTTTCCCAGCCTGACTTAGGGTAGTGCCCTTCCAGCCCGACAATTTCCTATTGAATCTATCAATGAGACCTCCCCAGAAAGCCTCAGGGGGTTTGGTTCCAAGCGGAAGTCCTAAATAGGAAGCTGGAAAGGAGCCAATGTCGCAGCCCAGAATGCCAGCCATTCTCCTCTGTCTTTCCATGGGAGTGTTAATGAAGAACACCGAGCTCTTGTTCCAGTTAATAATCTGCCTCGTGGCCTTGGAATAAGAATTAAGAATGTTCTTGACATTTCTTGCCTCCTTCACCGAAGACTCCCCCCCCCAGAATTGTGTCGTCAACAAATTGCGAGTGAGTAAAAGTGAAAGGGCCTCAATAGGGTTGAAGCCCACAGATAAGCCCCCTGCCCCTATGATCATGAATAAGCCTTCCCAAGCATTTAGCTAAAATGATGAAAAGGATAGGGGAGAGGGGGTCGCCTTATCGGAGTCCCCGAGAGGATTTGAAGAAGTTTGAGGGAGAGCCATTGACCAAAACCGCAAAAGAAGGGGTGGAAATCAACTGAGAAGTAATCTTTAAAACCTTGTCATTGAAACCAAAAGCCCCCATGATGTTTTTCAGGAAGGACCAGTCAACCCTGTCATAAGCCTTGGAGAGGTCCAGTTTAAGAAGGAATCCTTCCTGATTCCCTTCTTCCAGTGAATGAATCACCTCGTGCACAGCCATAATAGAATCCAAAATTTGTCTACCGGGGACAAAGCTCGATTGTTGGGGGCAATAAGAACCGGGAGGATTTTAAGAAGTCTGAGGGTTAAGAATTTTGAGATAATCTTATAAAAAGAGTTACACAGACTAATAGGTTTGAAACAATCAAAATAATCCACACTTGGTATTTTTGGGATGAGGAAAAGAAAAGTGGCATTGACCTCTTTGAGAAGGCTCTTGGCTCAAAAAAATTCCTGGACCGCTTTGACAATGTCCTCTTTGATAACCTCCCAATAAATCTAGAAAAAGAAAGAAGGGAAACCGTCTGGACCCGAGGCTTTTTTCGCGGGTAACGAAAGAATAGCTTTATGAATTTCTGTCTGATCAAGGATCGCCAACATGCTCTTATTCTGGCTTTCCGAGACCACCTTAGGAAGAGATTGAAGAATGTCCTCCTGGTCGGCCTCGCTGAGGTTTTGCTCTTTAGAAAGGATTTGAGTGAAGTACCAAATGGCCTCATTTGCAATCTCCTTGTCTTCCTCCAAAGTATGATCCCCTTTCTTAATGGCCCTGATTCTATTAGTCGTCTTGTGTTTCATGGTGGATAGGTGAAAAAAATGGGAGTTTTTGTCCCCCTCTTTCAACCACACTGATCTTGACCTTTGCTTCTAGAACATCTCCTCTTTAATTACAATGTTATGAAGATCAGTCAGAATGGCTTTTTCAGCACTAATTCTGTCATCATCATAACCATGGTTTTGGATCTCTTCTTGCATCTTAGCAAGCTCTGACTTAATCTTGTCTTTTGTTTGAAAGATATAACCAAAGTCTCTTTTGTTCCATTTTCCAATCTCCATTTTTATGTTCTTTAGCTTCTTAGCCACTCTGTACATCGTCGTCCCGTCCACATCAATACAACACCACTCCTTAATCTTATTGAGGAGGTTGGGGTGGGTTGTCCACATCCTCTCAAATCTAAAGGGGAAAGCCTTTTTCCTATTTTGATTAGCCAGATTGAGAGAGATTAGAGAGTGGTCTGAACCGAATCTTGCCAAGGAAGAAAGGTGACAATGATACTATTGCATCCAATCCAGAGAAATGAGGGCTTTGTCAAGGCAAACCTGAATGCACTCCGATGTCGTTCTCCTATTAGACCAGGTGAAGTTGCCCCCACCTAAATCCACATCAACGAGAGCCAGATCATTAATCAAACTAGCCAGTTGCTGCCTGCTCTTCAGGTCAGGTGGCAGACCACCAAATTTTTCAAATTCCAGAAGGGGGGTATTGAAATCCCCCATTATAATGGTTTTTGGTTCATTAACTTTGGTAAAAAGGTTTTGTATCTTGTCCCAGAAGGCAAGTCTACAATTCTTTGTGTTAGGCGTATAAATGTTCATAATAGCCCAACCCTCCTGATCTATAGGGTTATTGAAATGCATAAGTAATATGTTGCCCTCATTGCAACTGATATGAGCATTGAGGTTACCCTTCCAAAGCACTAGAAGGCCTCCATAGGCTCCATCCGAGTCTGTTGCAGCAGTCTTCAGACCTTTTCCAAAGGAGATGCCAGCAACTTTATCCTTTTTCATTTTTGTCTCTTGAATCAAAAAAATGTCTGGTCTATGGTCTCTTATCATATTTCTTATTATTACTTGTTTGTGGACTCCATTTAGCCCACAAATGTTCCAAGATATGACCTTCATGTTTTCTTAAGAGACTCCTGGATGGTTCGCTGTTAACCATCCGCAATATTTATTTTTGCTTCTTTATTTCTGATTTGATTCATACTCTTCCTACCAGGTGTGTTTGACTTGCTTCTTGTGTCTGCTTTAGCCCTACTTCTTGTTGCTGCAAGAGAGGTTGGAGATGGGTCTCTGCTATTTTTCTTTTTCACTGTTATCCATGCCCTCTCATTGTCAATTGAGGTATCTTTGTAACTATCAAAAAAGGCTTCCATTCTTGAGATTTGTCCCGGCGTAGAGGAAGAAACCATTTCCAAGAAATGGCTAATCTTTCCTGGTGAAGGGAGATCGTTTATGCATACCTTTGCTACTTGGGAGAGGTATGGCCTCTGTCCCTTCTCATGTTGTCCCTCTTCCTGTGAATCTGGGATAAGAGAGAGGTCAAAACTGGCCTTAGCAATCTCACCCTCTTCTGTTTGCTCCCAACCTTCCTTGTAACCCGTCCCCTTTTCATCCCCTGGATGAGTTGGGCTACCTGAAACTTCTTCCCTCTCCCTGCCATTATCTGGATGGGCTATTGATGCCCTCTTTGTTGATAAAGACCCTTCAATAGTCAATTGCTCTGTCTTCCCATCCAGGCTATCAGAAGATAGTTCCCCTTGAGGGTTTTGCTTTTTTTGAAACATATCACTTGGGAGTTTCTCTTTCCAAACCTTTTTGGTATAAGAGGTCCTTGTTCAAAGGTTGTTGATCCAGCCTTTTTCCAAGTTTGATATGCTCCTTTTGAGATTTTTCCTTTGCAATGGTGAGTGGGCATCGATTTGCTTTGTGTCCAGCTTTCTTACAGTGGAAGCAGGTAAAAGGGACGCTCTTGTACTCAAGCATTTGCACCCGTTTTCCCAATCTGGATTGGAAAACAATAGTTTCTGGCATATCTTGACCAACATCAATTCCAATGCAAATCCTCGCATATGTGAGTCGCTTCTTTGCTGCCATTACTGGGTCAATAGATAGCAGCTCCCAGAAGGATCTGGCAATACCCTCAAACACATCATCATGCCAATACTCCAAAGGCTATTCCGGAAGTCATGCGCAGACTGGAGCTTGGGTCAAGAAATCATTGTTGAGATCCAAGTTAGAGGTCCATTTCTACAAAATAAGGGTGGATCTGCCCACAGACCAATTTCCAGCACAGAGGATTTTGGAAAGCTCCTCTTGACAGGAAAACTCAAAAGACATGAGTCCTTTTTCCATAGTCGTAACCACAACCTGACCTTTAAGATCCCATTTGTTTTTAACAAAGGTTCTGACTATATCAATATTGGGTCTGGATCCTATGAACTTGCCCACCAGAGTAGCAACCATACTCATAATATTATGATCAATAAGCTCAGAGGGTAGTTCCAAAGCATAGATCCCTTTATCTTTGTTTGAGACATTCTTAATATTTGGGAAAGGAGACTTACCAGAAGGTTTGACCCCAAAAAGGTTTGTCCACTGCCCCAGTGGGGCCCTAGCAGCACCCATCTCTCTCTTTTCTGGTGTAGAGCCTTTTGTTTCTCCTGGATCCGGCTGTAGTATCTGTGGGACCCCTTCATTTGTCGCGTTCTCGGTACCCTGGTCCTTGCCCTGACCCTGACAGGTACTCTGATCGCTCTGTCCCGAGCCAGAAGGTTTCTCGCCCGGCGTCAAATTCAAATTTGTGCTTCCTGACGTTGCTCGTCGCTCGCTCACTCCTCCTCGATCACTTGCCATGAGAAAGTTCTTAGAGTATAGAATATATAATATTATTATTTACCTTCAATTAATGATCATATAGTAGGGAATCAAAAGGATGTTTGTTAGAGTTAGTTATTTGTTTGGTAATTAATGTTAATGTGATGGAAAAATAAATGACTAGGTTAGCATTAGATAGATTGGTTATCTTAAGTTATCATATGATATGATTAATTGGGTGAAAGAGAGAATCTAGGAACATTTCAGATTGATTCAATAAAATGAACCTAGCGATAAAGTCATTAATGTTTAGACATTCAGGTGAGCTAGTTAATTAATGTTTATAGGTTTTAATTCATTAATGTATCTAGATGATTAGATATGTTGCTTTAATAGTGACATTAGGGAACCTAGGAGGACCTAGGATTAAGTGGTTAATCTTGCATTCATGACTAATGAGCAATTAGTAGTTGTGATCAAGAATATTTGATTCTACTTTCATGTAATTTGTAGCATGCATATGATGATCTAAATGGTATATTCGTGTTTAAAGAATTATTGCATAAAAAATGTATGCATCATTAGTTGGCTAGTTAGTGTTGTCCTTTGAGGTTCCTTAGCGGGGGTGTTACATTCTTCATATTTATTATGTTACATAATATAAACAAGTAGTCTCTCATATTGAGTAACTAGTTAATAGGTAAAAAATGGTTATATATAATGTACAAAACTTTACTTTGTCAAAAGGAAAGCTAGGTTCCTTTGCAAGTAAACTTCACTAATTATAATTAGATATAATTAACTAGCATAGAATGTTTGAATGAGAATATAAAGAAATAAAGAAATAAAAATAACTTTTTGATATCCAAAATAGAAAACTTCTTGTTGAAATTTGGAGCTCTCAACCAAGGACACCGACATGTAGTGCAGATGTCCCCATGTAGTGTTTTCTTCCTTTACAAACCACAAATACATAACACTAACAAATTATGAAGAACCAACTTAGCAAATCAACTAACCTACAAGACCCTAAAATAAGAAAGCATCAAACAATACCATACAAAAAATTTAATGAAATGAACTAGATAACTACGTATATATTTGTTCAAATGAGAGATAAATAATAAACAAACTAATAAGGGAACAAAATTTACAAACTCAAACACACATCAACAACAACAAATAAATAAATAGAAATACAAGAAATAAGTACTTGATTTCTATTATCCCCATGGAATGAGAACTATAACATTCTAGATAATTATACGCTACAACCACATGGGCTCATATCATTACAAGGAAAATCAACTCTCTACAAAAACACTACAATTTGGAGCCACAATCTGTACTGATGGAGTTATCCCCTTGTAAACCTTGGTTTACCTCATTATTTAGCACCAATAACTACGATATAAAGTTCTAGAAAGTGTAACTTTTCTTCTTTTTTGTGTCAAATGATGAATTGATTCATTTTCCCACCCAGGTAGATTTTATATTGAAACTCAAATTTTGGTGGCACTTCCAAGCATGATAACTTTTAACTCTAGCACTAGATTTGTTATTATAATACATCATTGGAAAGCTCGTGAAGAGATCTACAAAACCATTTACATTTGAAGGTTTATTTTTCCAATTTCATAAAAAATCAAGTCTTCTAAAGTCCTCAATTTTGAGTTTGAAACTTCATTGAAGAATTTCTCAAGTTGGAAACTTTAATCTTCCAAACAGTGTAGGATATTGAGATGACTCTTTCACCAATAATTTTATCTTTTTTTTAATTTTTCTCCTTGGGGTCAATTTTCATGCCCATACAAACTTGAATAAGCCCCCTTAATAAAATAAGATGGTGAATATTTTAGGTGATTTCAAGCTTCTAACTATCCTACACTTTGTATGTGTCATCGTGGGCTTGGAAAAACTAAAGCAAAATACAAAGCAAAATTCTATCAATAACATAGCCACTCTATGCTTGGATTCCTTAGTCCAATGCTTCACCACCATAGGAAGGACATCCTTCAACCTCTTAGCCAAAAAATTAGCAAGGATTTTATAAGACACATTCAATAGCGTAATAGGTCTCCAATTTTTTATGAGACCTATCACCATCTTGATAAGCCCACTATTAATGCAACTGCCTAAAGAGCCCTTACCAATGGCTTTCTTGTACACCTTAAAAAGGTCCTCAACAAGCCAATTAATCTACTCTTATAAAACTTTGCTAGCAAGCCATCCAGCCCCGAAGTGATGCAGTCAAGCTCGGAGGATCCAAGAATGGATTGTCCAAACTTGCAGCCAACAACAAGAACAACATAGCGGAAACACAACACGGGATATGGTAAATCATATCAATTCATAATCATTTTCATATTCAATTACATACAACATGTCGGGTTGTAAGGCCTTCCCGATTACAGCCAAATACAATGAAATAACTCTAAGATCTATCACCAAGATCTTCTGTAAGCATCAGGCCATGTACCTTCTACCAAGACATACAACTTCTCTGCAAGCTTCAACTCCACCTTCCGAACTAGTCCAGATTTGTGACACACCACACAGCAACCTAGTAGGAACTCCAAGACAGAATATAAACTTGTGCTCACAAGCCACCAAACAATCTTCTTGCCTCCTAAGCCAACATGTCACTAGCTCTTCCAGCTTCCTTCCACTATCTCAGATCCGCAGATTTCACAAGAACTCTTCCCGCTCTTCTTCTCCTACTTTTGTTCTACCCTAACACTCTACCCAAACCTCTTTATTTATACAACTCAGCCACAAGTTGACTTGTAAACAAATATTAAATGAATCAGTCCGCTGCAACTAAACAATAAATACATAGAAGAATGCACCAACACAAATTTAGGTCCACACAAGATCCAATGCCACAAATTTGCACGTCTCGGAACTAAACACAATCCCCATGACCCCCTTCCAATCACAGATGCAATTTCCAATGTCAGCTCAATCCAAATTAAATGCGTAAATCGGCCAACAAGTCGGCCTCCAGAACAAGTAACAAAACTCACTCAGAGAAGCAGACCCCCGAGCAAAAGAGACAACAACTGAAACCCGTCGGTGAACACTGAGCCACACACAGTAACCTAAACCCATCAGTGAACACTGAGCCACACAATAACCGAAACTCGTCGATGAACACTGAGCCATACAATAATCGAAACCCGTCGGTAAGAGCATACCCAAGCAACATGAACCAAAACCCGAGCGACAGAAACCACTCGGAGAAAGCATGCACAAGCACCAGAAACCAACTTAGTCAACAAAGGAACCAAGCACATCCACCTCCTTCACCGAGTGCCAGAAAATCAACAAGTAGCCAAGATGCTACTGCATCAAACTCCTGAGGTACAAAGAAAAGTGTGCCCCACACTTTCCCACCAAAGAGAACATCTGAACAACACCAACTCCACTTCATCTTCACCAAAGGTTTCCACATCGTCAAGATTAAGAACAACTTCCATGCCAGCACATCCAACCGAACCAAGCCAGTCTGCAACTCTCCAACGTCACCATTAGCAATAGTAACCTCATCAAAGCGCTCAAGCTTATCAACAAGAAGCATACCAAGACGTCCACCATCTTCACTAGTCTCATCCAAAACCTCATACTAATCAGCAAAATAATCAACATCTTCTTCCTTATCAGCAATCTCATCATCAACAACAAGATGCTCTACAATTTCCATATCAGATCCATCCATCTGAGCCTGAAAACCAACCACCTCTGCAACAACAACAGATCTAGGGTTACCGAGCTCAACAAAAGTAGCCCTAATCTCTTCCAAGACCTTAGTCTTCAGCTTCTTCATCTCACCACAGATCTCAACTAGCAGATCCTCAACAATCCAATCAACCATCTCAAGGTCCAATCTTCTCGGAGGCATCTCTCTAGATCTTCGAAAACCCTCTGCAACAAATCCAATTCTAACCACCTTGTAACAACCTCCAAGTTGTTGTAAGTGCGATCCAACATCAGCCACCTCACAAACAACTAGGCCACAGCTCACAAGTTAAGGAATACAGATCTGCAACCAATCTCCCGGACGAAATGAACCAGCTCCGATACCACCTGATGCAGTCAAGCTCGGAGGATCCAAGAATGGACTGTCCAAACTTGCAGCCAACAACAAGAACAACACAGCGGAAACACAACAACACAGGATATGGTAAATCATATCAATTCATATTCATTTTCAGATTCAATTACATACAACATGTTGGGCTTGTAAGGCCTTCCTAGTTACAGCAAAATACAATGAAATAACTCTAAGATCTATCACCAAGATCTTCTGCAAGCATCAATCCATGAACCTTCTGCCAAGACATACAACTTCTCTACAAGCCTCAACTCCACCTTCCGAACTAGTCCAGATCTGTGACACGCTGCACAACAACCTGGTAGGAACTCCAAGATAGAATCTAAACTTGTGCTCGCAAGCCACCAAGCAATCTGCTTGCCTCCTAAGCCAACATGCCACTAACTCTTCTAGCTTCCTTCCACTATCTCAGATCCACAGATCTCACAAGAACTCTTCCTGATCTTCTTCTCCTACTTTTGTTCTACCCTAACACTTTACCCGAACCTCTTTATTTATACAACTCAACCACAAGTCGGCTTCTAAACAAATATTAAATGAACCAGTTGCTTGCGACTAAACAATAAATACATGGAAGAATGCACCAACACAAATTTAGGTCCACACAAGATCCAATGGCACAAATCCGCACGCCACGGAACTCAGCATGATCTCCATGACCCCCTTCCAATCACGAATGCAATCTCCAATGTCCGCTCAATCCAAATTAAATGCATAAATCGGCCAGCAAGTCGGCCTCTAGAACCAAGTAACAAAACTCACTCGGAGAAGCAGACCCCCAAGCAACAGGGACAACAACTGAAACCCGTTGGTGAATGTTAGGAATAAGGTGTCTCAACCTTGGATAATTCCTATTCTTATTATTTGTTTTGTAAAATGTATTTTCTTGGGATTAATCCCATACATTGTGGAAATGTCTTGATGCACAGAAATATCTTGTAGCTTGTAGAGTTGTTTTGACTAACAAGATTGCTGAAACTGTTGCCTTAAATTTTGACATCTTTTATGTGTAAGGACTGGTGGTATTTAAATGTACTATACAAAGATGTTGGATCGCAGGGGTCTTGTTCTGCTAGGTCAGTTCCCTTGATTAGTCTACATTTGCAGTTGAAGGCAAATATCAAAGATAACACTTTCAAACCTGCAAATGTTCTAAATGATTTTGATGCAGATTTTGGCTCCTTTTAGTGCTCCAAGTTAAATTATTTCCTGGAATGATTATCCTTGTAATGTGTCAGATTTTCAAATATGCTTCTCTCATGTGTTCGAATGCACAAACAAATGTCTTCAAACACCAAGACAGCAATGAATTGTGCAAATATGTACCAAGTTGGCAAAATTTGAATGTGAACCTTTGAAATATTAGGGTCAATTTTGAATGATGCATGCCAAACTCTAGCGTTGTGGGAATGGTCTAGAAGAGAGTGTTGTAGATCTCAAGGTATAGATTCAATGTATAGATAATGGGTGTAGTGGTAAGCATATTAAATGACTTGTAATGGCAAACGTATAGGAGCAAAGTGTAAATAAGGATGGGATAAGGTTGAATGTCTGGAAGTTTGTTTGAATGTGGATGAATTAAAGATATCATGGAATGAGCTCTGTTTTGCACAAGAGTGTGCCATTTGTTGA
>MU227284.1:220455-275593 GCA_018584345.1 Thuja plicata
CCTTTGGGCCATTTATGTACTTGTTATTATGGGATCTATTATTAGAAAGATGTAATTGAAAAGGAAAGCAATGTAATTGGGAGGGATAGTTCTAGGCTTGATTTCAAGGGTTATTATTTGAAAGAACTAAGTTGGAAATATAGAATGTAATATTGAATGTCTCTCCTTTGTTGCAATGAAAGAAAAATGTTTATTATGCTAAAGTTGAAATGTGATTTGTAATGAATAGTTATTCAATGTGTAGGAATGAGAAATGGAATTAGTATATAAAGTAAGGAATATAATTGTAAATGAAATGTTATTTTCTTACCCTATCTCGTAAGTTCTAAATGTGAAAGTAAAGAAAGGAAATGAAATTCAATTTGGATAAGTAATGTAAATATGTTAGCAAATGAATTCATTAAGGGAACCTTAAGGAATGTTAATGTGAAGTAGTAATGATTTAATGTTAGAAAGAAAAAAAAATTTGTTAGTTGCAATTTTTTGTCATAAGACCTGATTCCTTATGGGTTCCCTGGCGGGGACATTACATTTCCCCATGTTATAACCAATTTAATCTTACTCTAGTCTTGGCACAATTAATCCTAACATTATGAATCCTTCTAAGGACATCCTTAGCTTGTTTGAGTTCAACAATAGCATCTAGATTTGATGGATCATTCAAAAGCACATTTCAACTTCCACAAGATTATTGTGCAAAATAGTTTTCCTGGTCCTGACATCTTTGGCCTTCTTTTTCCCCATTGTCTGAAACAATACTTTCCACATAAGGTCTTCAGTGAAGAGGCAATACACTATCATGTGCGTTCATGTTGGGGGGGTTAAAATGGGCCAAATAAGGGGGCAATATATTGCCTAAATAGGGGCGAGGGGTTTTTTTGGGCTAGGGGTAGAGGGTTTATATAAGAAAATGGGAGGGGGATACTGGGAGGGTATTGGACAGGGGAGACAAAAAAGGAGTTTGGGGCAATATTTTTTTTAAATAGGGGGATTCTTTAATATGCCACGAACGAACGTATTATGATTCAAGTTCACTAAGTGAAGCCCTCGTGACTTTCCAGCTCTGAATATTTTGATTTCATCTCTCAATTTCACTAGTTTTACTAGGATTCTAGGCATTAAATTGCCTAATGAAATATAAGGCATGCTTAACATCTTTCTCAGGCAACAGACTAGTCTTAAGGGAAAATGCATCCCTCTTACCCTATGGTACAGGGTTGAAATTATTGTAACAGATAATAACTTGTATGGGGTGATGATCTAATAGGGTATAGGGAATCACCCTCACACTGCACCCCTTCACATCCTTACTAAACATGAGGAAGTCCTTGTTCAAATAAAATTTGTCTAGCCTACTATAAATCCTCTTATCACCCTATTGATAGTTACAACAGGTATCCCAAACATCATTAGATTCACTCTTCTTCCATGTTAGAGGGTCAAGTAGGCTGAGCTTGTTAATCATCCTATACCAATAGAATTTTTCATCCATTCAACTCCAATACCTCATGTCTTATCCTGTGGGGATTCAATCATATTAAAATCACCCCCAACGATCTAGGATATCTCCTCAAGCTGGGTCATCCACTTCCAAAGTTTTATTGCAAGGTCAGCATCCCCACCTATGAACAAACTTACTTCACCTATTACTAACAAGGATGGCAACATCCCCCTTACCTTTGAAGTGATTAGCACCAAAATGATTTGCATCTCTCCAAATACATTTCACATTAATATCTAGATGAAACTGAACTAGTTTCAGTTCTTGAAGGGGTATATCAATGTTCATCTTGAGAAATTTTTTGATCACATATTTTCTATATGAGAATTCAAGTCCTCTCACATTCCAGAATGCACAGTTAAGCTCTATCAAGACTTGAGGGGCAACGTAAATAGGAGCCCTAAAGTTTTGCTAGCACATGGGTAGTTGATCTTTAGGGGCACACTTCCACTGTTTATTAACCCCGAACCCACTGGGTTTCCCTCTTTTTCTTTTTAAATCAAACACTTGGTCAGCCCCTAAGGGAGAAATGGATTAGATTTTTTGTTTTTCTTGTCTATCTTCTTATTCTTGGCTTTTCTAGCTCCTATTTCTGTCATAATTATCAACAATGTCCACTTTGGGGGACCCCTTATAGAGTAAAATGGCCCATTTATTCAACTTCTCATCCTCAACTCAACTAGACCGATTTGATTCATACTGTCGACTTCCCCAACATCCTTGCTCAATCTCTTGTGTATCCTTTTAACCACATGATCACAGACTTGGATGGTGAGGATATCAGTACCATTAGCCCTTAGAGGACGGGGGGTTAGCAGAGAACCCAAAGGCAATCAACAAAACAATAAGTGAAGTCTTGGGGACATGTGCATTTTTAATGATAAATAGGGCCTCATCAAAATCCCCAACATGTTAACAAGGGCAACTTTAGGAGTGGTAGGAACCACGCTCCTATCCCCACTACCAAGCACCTCCAAGTCACTAATAGGGCTGATATCCTCTTGCTCCAAGGCTCCAAACAAGTCCATGAAAGAGGATTCAATCTGAGCCTCTTTGTTAGGAGTGTTCCTTGTGCTCAAGAACCTATTTTCTTTGGATATCCCAGAGTAAATATAGTCCTCAATCCTCTTTCTAACTAAAGCAATATGCCTCAATTATCAATAACAAGTTGTTGAGCATTAGTCTTATTGTTCTTGGGGAGCTTAGAAGGGGGCAAAGAAGTAGAGAGAACATCACCAGTCTGAGCAAGTAAAGCACAAGCATCAAGGGAGAGACGAGTGCAGTCCAGAGGGCAATAGTGGAACTCAAAGGAGATGAAGCGAAGGTGGCCGAATAAACTCAACAACACACAACAAATTACTACCACCAATAGAGGACCCGAGAGAGGTTTGGGGAGCCTTATGGTATGAAGAAGCGGGTGGGGAAAAAGGGACACCATTGGTGGCCGAAGTCGAAAAGGGAGTAGTTTTATCAGAAGGAATGGTTGTGAGCTTACTCTTCCCAGTAGGATTAGCAGGTTTCTTGGAGTTTTTTAGCAAAGGGCAAGATTTTCTCATGTGCCCTTCTTTCTTGCATAAAAAATGTGCGTTAATGTCTCCCAAGAATTCAATGGGGCATATCACTGTATCTTCCTCCAACTCAATTCCCAAATCTCACAAAAGGTCCAGTCCAAGATTAATAGAAATCAACAACCTAGCATCCATATGTGACAACAGAGATGGGGACTCCTTCATTCTTAGGACGTTTTCTAGATTCTCAAGTGAATTAGGGATGAAATTACATGGGGGAATACTCCGGACCAACTAAGAGCCCTAAAATAGCCCGCACCAATCAACTAATATTGTTTTTTCACTACCACCTTTTGACTATGAGGGTTATTGAAAAAGATTATGAATAAACCTTTCTGAACCATCCTACAAAAGAAAAATGGAACCCTAATTTCTTGCTCCAGGTTTTTTGCAACCAGTTATTCAAATAATATCAGGAAGGCATCTTATCAACATCTAGCGTTGCTAGAAAGATTGCAATATCTTTTAACATATTCTTTTCGTCAGGAAATAGTAAAGATCATCTAGAGATTCGATTGACAATGAGGGACGGAGCAGTGGAGCACTTCTTCCTCATCCATTCTCGGATGCATTCGTGGTAGGCTCCTAGCACAGGGGGATAAACTTCACACCAGCTGGACTTTCTTGTTAGCCACTAGTGCGTCTCGTTAAGATTTGATATCCGGTTCAACCTGTGGGTTTGTCACGGAGTGCCCATTATCGGGCGATTCTTTTCCCATAAAAAGCACTCAGCCCTCAATGAGGACAATATTAAGTGTTATTAAATGCACAACAATGAATTGGCCGCTCAGGCCAAGCGTAAGCCCGCTTGTGCGATGGAGGCGCTAGTTGCAGGTGTCCTCGAAGTTGCAGAGCCTATTTCTATTCAATTCTGAAGGGTAAAACATTTGAAGTGGGTTGCATGCAAAATAACCGTAAATGGTAAGTTCACATCAAATGCAAAAGTTGTTTAAAGGGCTAAAAGGATGAGTGATTCGCATATTATCATTTGATGTGCAACAATAAAAAAGTCATACATCCTTGATTCCATAAACTATTTTGGAGAGATCAAAAGAATTGCCTCCCAAAAGAGATCCTAAGCAAGCCAATCAATTCGTCATATGGTAACATCTACCATTGTTCACCACTTCGTTGAAAGTACGAGAAAATGTTATAACAATGAACATATTCAACGCCGACAAGAGACTCTTTTTATCACAAAGAGGTCACGAAAAAGGCAGAGTAAAATAAAGCAACACATTGATTAACACCAAATTTTAACATAATTAGTGTTGCTTGAGCTAGATGTAGAGGGAATACCTATTTTAAACCTGAGTTGATTTTCCAAACAAACAAACAAAAGAGGAAAAAAAAATAGGACACTCAAGAATGGAAGAGTTTGCTAGTCAAAAATGCCACATGAGATGATAAATATTTTGTACAAAACCACGCATAAGTGATCAACATTCACAAGCTTATGTGAAGGGCCCACATACTATGCCCTTAATTCTATAGTGTTCATAAGGTAATGTCTAAATGACTTATAACTACTTTAACTCTTAATTATAATATATGATCATTATTGTAGTCTTGTATAAGCAATTAAGTCAACCTAGTTCACATCCAAGAATATATGTGTATATATGTATTTACTTACATATATGTATACATATACACATACACATACATATATATACTCGTGTGTGTACATATACACACTCACACACATAACATGTATCTATGTATTTATACATGTATATGCTAGTGGTTAGTTTATGATCATCAAATTGTAAATTGTGTTCTTCTAGAGGTTTGTCTATTACACTCAACAATTATAAAATTTTCCCATTGAATTCTTCTCACATAAATTATTCCATTATATGAACTACCTGCCTCTTTTTGTTAGTAGAACCTTCTTTCGAAAAGTGAGACCAGCTATGTGGGTCCCTTCCCCTATTACCATCTCTTTCATTATCACACAAAAACACCTTTTAAGATTCATCTCATGTGCACCACATCTGCTAGAGCCCTACACTTGCTTTCCCTCCCAAACACCATGCCTCTCCACATAATTAAGTGAATTATGTACACTACATAATTGTTTACCCCTTTCAAATAGTATGCGTAGATGACGAATAAATAATCTTCAACAATAGGGCAGCTTTGATTAAATTAGACAATAGTTAATAATTTGGAAGTATTGATATTGTAGTTATCAAAATAAATGTTTTGGTATCGATTTAAAAAGGGGGACCTCAGTCGCTCTAAGAATCACAAATGGACATTTCTCCTCCATTTCCAAAATTAGGGGTTAACAATAAACCAAGAAAACTCATGAGTTATTGTTTGCTCACAACTACAGCAATAAAATTTGTACAGATGCTGAAACTTTGATACTATGTAAATTTTGTACAGATGCTGAAGCTTTGATACTATGTAAACAAACAACGTGAGATAAGAACATGGAAGAAAGAACATGGAAGAAATTAGAGGCATTGCACACAAAAGATATCATCTGTTGCAACAAATAATGAAGCTCACAAGATGCATCAATGCTACCGAATCCCTTTGTTTCCATGCTCACCAACATATCATTTATGCATATAAGATGCCTCCACATAGATAGAAACAAGAAACTATTAGATTGTTTATGTTAAAATTAGAATATTTTGAAAAAATGAGTATGTTTTAGCAAATGCGAACACAAAAAGAAAAGAAAGCAACAAACATTGCATCTGCTTGCAATTCATTATCTTCTGCGCTTAACTTCTTTCTTCAATTCCGAACGGTAGTGTTCCATGTTTTGCTTTATCCATACCCGTTTGTTAACAAGCTCCTCTATTGCTGATTCGTCTGAAAGTAAAATAAACAAAAAACTGTAAACGAGCTCGAAAGTGTATATGGAAGTAATATAAGGTGGGGTGGTATCCTAAATTAACTTGCATGCTTATGCTTACCCATGGAAATCCATGTCTGAAGATGTAGGCCAAGGCATTGTCGTGTTAAATAGCAAGCATCATTCCATGTATAGGGCAAACACCTTATCCGATACCTCCAAAACCAACATCCTACCCACAAAAGTAACTAGGTGGGGTTGGACAACGAAGAAAAACATTATTAAATTATGCATAGAAAAAATAACACAAAAGCTTATATTTTTTAGTACGTAAAATAATTAACCTTCGAATTGAATGGAGACCATCATTGCTAATAAATTTTCCTTGGACATTACAAAACATATATAGAGCTTATCACTCTTTTGTACAACAGCACAAAATCTCTGACTTAATGGTCTTGTAGTCAAATGAATCATAGCTCCTGCATTTCTATCAATGGCTCAAATCAAAACAAAACAAAAAAAAAATTCTGACAGCATTCAGCTTTAAAGCAAGACCATTGAAGCTTTGATTAAATAAATTGTCAAAACCTATATGCATTATTTGTAGTCTATACACATCAAAATGCACTCCACAATCTGCAATAACGAGACTATACTAGGCAGAAGAGTGTATATAGACCTTAGTTTCTATTAGGAACTTGAGCACTATAAAGGATTGACTCATGAAAGGGACCAATAAATAGGCAAATGCCTAAAAATAATGAACGTGGCTAAGCTCCAGACAGAATGCACCATTGACCAATTTTGAAAATCTGAAAATACCATGGATTTTTGCAAAATTTTCAGTATCTGTTCTTCATGATCTACATATTTTGTGGTCGAAAACCACAAAATTTGTCAAAAAACTTACTGTGTTTTCACGAATTTGGAAAAAAAAGAAAATTTGACATATTTTTGTCTTTAGTGCATTCTGTCTGGAGCTTAGCCAGCGCCAAAAATAATTACATGATTTGAAATCCTACCACCTATTCTAAATAATACAGACACTTTACGATACCTTGGCTTCTAAAGACCAAGGTTGCACAGGGACGGGGGTACTTGGGTGTTTAGGGTACAGGTATGGGTACAATTATTTTTCAAAATAGGGGACAGGGGTACTTGGGTACGTCAATTTTTTTTTAAATATAATTTAATATTTATAGAAAATCTGAAAATATGAGTCATGACAATGGTTTTTCAAAACAAGAACAATGATAAAGTTTGCAAATGTAATGTATTTTTTTCAGTTTCAGAATTGCAATTTGTTTGTAATAATAATATATGCTAAATGTTTAGATGCGTAACAGAGAAGGCAGACTTTAAACATGAACAAGATCATAAATCATATTTTAAATGATAAACTTTTGACTTGAACATTGATACGCAAACAAAAAACCGAAACAAAAATCAGAAATCTTAATCAAGGTCCTTAGCTATGATGCTCTCCACTAAGTACCCGATACTTGGGTACGTGGGTACGCGTCCTAGGGGTGTGGGTACGCGTACCCATGCAACATAGCTAAGGACCCTGCAAATTGAAGAAATGAAGAAATTGTATTAGTATCCACTAGTTACAAAAACTGGTTAAGATAACTTGAATTTACGTGAGGTGAAAAGAACCCTAGAAGCTAAAAATATCACTTAAGAGTAAACCTGAAATGACTTTGAAGAGAACCTCTTAGTTTCTTTTTGTCCCACTTCAAACTAAATGAAAATTTACTACAAATTTTGAAGAGCACCTTATAGTTTATTATTGTACAACATGAAACTAAGCAAAAATTTACCACCAATATAGAGGATTGTGGAAATTTATGCGTATATTGCTTCTTGTAACATTGCATCCAAAGTGAGAATTTTAATGTAGGTATTCATGTCTTTTGTGCCATCACTCCAAATCTGTGGCACTGCCGACATTTTTATGGGTTTATTGATTGTATTCATGAATCCGCGAACCGGATTCTCGAACCCGAATCCGTCCCCGAACCGACAACTTAGCTATTGACATATGATAGGTAGTGTTGTAACAATGCTCTCCTAAAAGAAGCCAACGGACCTAGGCTTTTTGTTGCGTTGAAACGTAGCTCCTAAGATAGCCCTCCAACCACTTGTTCACAATCTCCGTCTAACCATTTGTATGTGGGTAGTAGCTGGTACTCAGCGACAACTCTGTTCCTGCCAAACGAAACAGTTCCATCCAGAATGTGCTGAGGAAACAACTATACATGTCACTAACTATGTTATGCGGAAGGCCATGCAAGCGGAACACCTCTCGGAAAAACATCTTGGCCACCTGAGCTGCCTGACATCCGGCGGAAATGGCAAAGAAATGTGCATATTTGGTCAAATGATCCACCACGACAAAAATGCAATCTTTCCCTTGCACTTTGGGAAGTCCCATAATGAAGTCCATCGAGATGCTTTCCCACTTCTGATCGGGTATTGGCAAGGGTTGAAGTAGTCCCTCCGGTAAGGTGTGCTCGGATTTGTTCTGTTGGCAGGTGGAACATTCCCGCATGTACTACAAAACATCATCCTTGAGGCCCTTCCAAGAGAATCTTTCCCGAACTTGCCTATATGTCTTGAGGTACCCTGGGTGTCCTGCAAGAGGCGAGTCATGAACTTCCCTCAGAATCTTGTCTTTCACCTTCGATTAGGGTATCAAATATATTCTATCCTTGTAGCAAATGATGTCGTCAACCACCTTGTACCTGTCATCCAGTATTTGCCCATCCATCACCTTGCACGCAAAAGAATTCTTGGAGTACTCAACCAGCAGATGTGCCATCTAATCTGTCGAGATCTATGACAATGAACATATGGTAGGTCTTCTTGGCAGGGCGTCGGCTACCACATTTTTCTTTCCCTTCACATACTCAATAACAAAATTATATGCTTAGATTTTGCTCACCCATTTCTATTGTCGCTCGTTCAAGTCCTACTCCAAGAGATATCTCAGACTGTTGTGGTCTATCCACACGACAAATTTTGCTCCTATGAGGTACTGCTGAAACTTGGCCAATGCGTGCATGATGGCAAGCATCTCCTTGATATAGATAGAGTACAGTCACTTTGTTCCCGAGAGCTTACAGCTCTCGAATGCGATGGGGTGACGGTCTTGCATTAGCATAGCTCCAATGCCTTCACCCAACGCATCACACTCCGGGATGAAGGGGCGAGTGAAGTCGGGTAGTGCCAGCACTGGACACATACTCCATAACTTCCTTGAGTTGTTGAAGGTGTGTTGCACCTGCTCATCCCAATGGAAGGATCCCTTCTTCGTCGGGTCTGTCAGTCGTGCCCCGAGCTGTGAGAAGCCTTTTACAAATATTCTGTAAAAACTGCATAGTCCGAAGAATCAACGCAGCTCTGAAAGTATCCTGGGTGGGGGCCAGTCAAGAATTGCCTGAATCTTTTCCTGGTGTACCTGAACCCGTTGGGCACTGATGACGTGACCCAAGTACAAGATCTCAATCATTCCAAACTCAAAATTGGACCTTTTTGCAAACAACGAATGTGACTACATGATTCCTAATACTTCGTCCAAATGTTCCTCCCATGTCTTGCTATATATGAGTATGTCACTGAACAATACCAGCAAAAACTTGCGCAGTTGCTTGTTGAAAATGTGATTCATGCAGGACTGGAAAGTGGCTGGAGAATTGGTTAACCCAAACGGCATGACAAAGAACTTGCAGTGTCCATAGTGGCAACGAAAAGCTGTCTTCTCGACATCTTGCTCCCTCATAAAGATCTGATGGGAGATCAATTTTGGAGAAATAGACTGCGCCATGTAATTCGTCTAACTCATCGATCCAGAGAATGGGATATCTATTCTTGATAGTCTTCTTGTTCAATACACGTTAGTCAACACACATCCTGAGGGTCCCGTCCTTCACCAATACCATCGAGGATGTAAAGGGACTAGAGTTGGGCCTGATCCATCCTTTATCGAGGAGTTCCTAGATCGTCTTCTCTATCTCTTCCTTGAACTTCTTAGGATGGCAATAGGGTGTGGTGATAACAGGTTTGGCTCCTTCCTCCAACTCGATGGTGTGCTCAAAGCCTCGGTGTGGGGGTATACTAGGTGGAACAACGAAGACCAAACTGTGCTTATCCAAAACAGCCTGAAGCTCCTCATCCGGGTAGTAAGTTTGTTGCCCACTCACAGGATCCGTCAAGACCAAGAAGTGTGCCGCCCAGACGACATCATCATGTCTGAAAATTGCTTCCATCCGTTTGGCCGAAATCTCCCTTGGGTCGTCATTCGACATTCCTCTCAGAACCACCTTCTTGTCATCCACCTCGAATGAGAACTCCATCCTTTTGAAACTCTGTATGCACTGGTCGAGGGTCTCCATCCATGTCTCTCCACATAATTAAGTGAATTATGTATACTACATAATTGTTTAACCCTTTCAAATAGTATGCGTAGATGACAATTAAATAATCTTCAACAATAGGGTAGCTTTGATTAAATTAGACAATAGAATAATTTGGAAATATTGATATTGATGTAGTTATCAAAATAAATGTTTTGGTATCGATTTAAAAAGGGGGGCCTTAGTCGCTCTAAGAATCACAAATGGGCATTTCTCCTCCATTTCCAAAATTAGGGGTTAACAATAAACCAAGAAAACTCATGAGTTATTGTTTGCTCACAACTACAGCAATAAATTTTGTACAGATGCTGAAGCTTTGATACTATGTAAATTTTGTACAAATGTTGAAGTTTTGATACTATGTAAACAAACAACGTGAGATAAGAACATGGAAGAAATTAGAGGCATTGCACACAAAAGATATCATCTGTTGCAACAAATAATGTTCCTAATACTTCGTCCAAATGTTCCTCCCATGTCTTGCTATATATGAGTATGTCACTGAAGAATACCAGCAAAAACTTGCGCAGTTGCTTGTTGAAAATGTGATTCATGCAAGACTGGAAAGTGGCTGGAGCATTGGTTAACCCAAACGGCATGACAAAGAACTTGCAGTGTCCATAGTGGCAACGAAAAGTTGTCTTCTCGACATCTTGCTCCCTCATAAAGATCTGATGGGAGATCAATTTTGGAGAAATAGACTGCGCCATGTAATTCGTCTAACAACTCATCGATCCAGAGAATGGGATATCTATTCTTGATAGTCTTCTTGTTCAATACATGGTAGTCAACACACATCCTGAGGGTCCCGTCCTTCTTCACCAATATCATCGAGGATGTAAAGGGACTAGAGTTGGGCCTGATCCATCCTTTATCGAGGAGTTCCTGGATTGTCTTCTCTATCTCTTCCTTGAACTTCTTAGGATGGCAATAGGGTGTGATGATAACAAGTTTGGCTACTTCCTCCAACTCGATGGTGTGCTCAAAGCCTCGGTGTGGGGGTATACTAGGTGGAACAACGAAGACCAAACTGTGCTTATCCAAAACAGCCTAAAGCTCCTCATCCTAGTAGTAAGTTTGTTGCCCACTCACAGGATCCGTCGAGACCAAGAAGTGTGCCGCCCAGACGACATCATCATGTCTGAAAATTGCTTCCATCCGTTTGGTCGAAATCTCCCTCGGGTCGTCATTCGACATTCCTCTCAGAACCACCTTCTTGTCATCCACCTCGAATGAGAACTCCATCCTTTTGAAACTCTGTATGTACTGGTCGAGGGTCTTCATCCATGTCTCTCCCAAACACCATGTCTCTCCACATAATTAAGTGAATTATGTATACTACATAATTGTTTACCCCTTTCAAATAGTATGCGTAGATGACAAATAAATAATCTTCAACAATAGGGCAGCTTTGATTAAATTAGACAATAGAATAATTTGGAAGTATTGAAATTGATGTAGTTATCAAAATAAATGTTTTGGTATCGATTTAAAAAGGGGGGCCTCAGTCGCTCTAAGAATCACAAATGGGCATTTCTCCTCCATTTCCAAAATTAGGGATTAACAATAAACCAAGAAAACTCATGAGTTATTGTTTGCTCACAACTACAGCAATAAATTTTGTACAGATGCTAAAGCTTTGATACTATGTAAATTTTGTACAGATGTTGAAGCTTTGATACTATGTAAACAAACAACGTGAGATAAGAACATGGAAGAAATTAGAGGCATTGCACACAAAAGATATCATCTGTTGCAACAAATAATGTTCCTAATACTTCGTCCAAATGTTCCTCCCATGTCTTACTATATATGAGTATGTCACTGAAGAATACCAGCAAAAAGTTGCGCAGTTGCTTGTTGAAAATGTGATTCATGCAGGACTGGAAAGTGGCTGGAGCATTGGTTAACCCAAACGGCATGACAAAGAACTTGCAGTGTCCATAGGGGCAACGAAAAGTTGTCTTCTCGACATCTTGCTCCCTCATAAAGATCTGATGGGAGATCAATTTTGAAGAAATAGACTGCGCCATGTAATTCGTCTAACAACTCATCGATCCAGAGAATGGGATATCTATTCTTGATAGTCTTCTTGTTCAATACACAATAGTCAACACACATCCTGAGGGTCCCATCCTTCACCAATACCATCGAGGATGTAAACGGACTAGAGTTGGGCCTAATCCATCCTTTATCGAGGAGTTCCTGGATCGTCTTCTCTATCTCTTCCTTGAACTTCTTAGGATGGCAATAGGGTGTGGTGATAACAGGTTTGGCTCCTTCCTCCAACTCGATGGTGTGCTCAAAGCCTCGGTGTGGGGGTGTACTAGGTGGAAGAACGAAGACCAAACTGTGCTTATCCAAAACAGCCTGAAGCTCCTCATCCCGGTAGTAAGTTTGTTGCCCACTCACAGGATCCGTCGAGACCAAGAAGTGTGCCGCCCAGAGGACATCATCATGTCTAAAAATTGCTTCCATCCGTTTGGCCGAAATCTCCCTCGGGTCGTCATTCGACATTCCTCTCAGAAACACCTTCTTGTCATCCACCTCGAATGAGAACTCCATCCTTTTGAAACTTTGTATGTACTGGTCGAGGGTCTTCATCCATTGAATGCCCAATATGACATTTGTGTCATCCAGATCTACCACAAATAAATCATCTGTCACTGTGTAGTTTCTCATGGTGATGCTCAGTTGCAAAACCAAGTGAGTGCACGACAAGAGATTTCCTCTCGCCACCTTAACTTCGAACCCTTCATATTCTTCTGTACACAAACCCCTTCGGCTAATGAGTGATGAGTTGATGAAGTTGAGTGAGGCCCCACTGTCGAGCATGACTACGACTCGTTGCCCCTGAAGTGTACCGCGGACCCAAAACACACTGCACCTTGGGGTTTCAGCTAGTGTCGCAATGACGCCTACTCTTCGTACCAATGTGGAAATTCTCTCCACATTAATTTCTTTGGTAGTCCCCTCCTTTTGTTGCTCAAAATCCTCATTCTCCTCCTCGTCGGCGGACACCACCTCAATGTAGTGTATCTCTCCCTTGCCTAACCATCGATGCCCTGGTTCCCACGGCTCATTGCAGGTGTAGCAAAGTTTCCTCTTCCTGAGCTCCTGTTTTGTCGCCTCATCCAATGATGGCTTCTTCGTATATGGTTTGTTGTCATTCTCCTTTGGAGCGAGGAGTGGTTTGGCATGCGAGTAATTCCTGGCAAAAGATGAGGTTGTCATGTCACGCCTTCTTAATCATCGTCGTGAGTGTGTTGGGGTTGAGAAACCAAAGTTCCATGACTCGGACCCGCCCATGACTCGACAAGGTCGACTCGACCCGCGACTCGCCTATGACTCGGCAAAATGAAAAACAAAGATTTTTTAGGATTTAAAACTTGTTTCAAGCACCCATTATTGAGTAAAGCTTAAAAACACTAGAACATCATCAAATAGAAGCTAATATGATCACATACATAAACATACATCCATCGCATAACTACAAATGTAAATTGTAGCTGAAGGAAATAGAAAACATAGATATGCAGAATTATAAATAGTGTCATAGACCACGTACTCGGTGAGTCATGGCATCTTTTTCAAAACAACAGCTACATCTTCTTTCTTATTTCTTCACCTCTCATCGCTCGCAATTCCACTTATATTTGCTGCACTGTATTTCCACCTATGCAGATTTGTTCTTTGTGTCTACAATTTTTAATCTCTATACTTTGTCTGCTTCAACTTTCGTTAGATCTTCTACAAGCAACTTCAACACCTTCAACCCTCATTCAAAGGAAGATCCATAATTGACCCACAATTTTCAAATGGTTGAAGTCCTCCAAACTTAACAAACTTCCAGATGTTGGACTCCTTTCGACTACTACGGCTGTCAACAAACTTTTAGATTTGTGACTCTCATAATCATGGCCAGCTCTGAAACTGATTTTGTTATTGGTTGATTACAACCGATTACATTGCCTCTTATTTATTTATAGAGGACTTAACACCATCTAGAATAGGAAATAGAATACTAACAAAAGTTTCAACCCAACTATTTTGCCATACGTGGACTGCAGATCGCGAGTCTAAAGAAACAACTCTTCTGTTTTGTTAGGAAATCTGAAGAAATATAAACTTAATTGTTACCCAATATGACTTAATGCAGAACCGAATAGAATAGAACAATTTATTAATTGCATAGAGGAAAATGTAGAATAAAACGAATTCCACCGCTTGGGTCAAATGACTAGATGACATAGTCATCAGCGCTTACTTTTTCTATCATCCTCTGAACTTTCAATGCTGCCCACAACCGCTGCCCACCAGAAATAAAAAATCGTTGCCCACCATAAAGAAAAAAAAAACAACAGCATCATCATCTTCTTTCTTATGTCGGGTCATAGACCACGGACTTGGCGAGTCATGACCCATGACTCGTCAAGTCATGGCCACGGGTCATGAAAACCCGCCAGGGACGAATCGACCCGCGAGTCATCATAACTCGCTTGACTCACGGCGAGTCATGGAAATCTGGTTGAAACCTTTGACCCAACCCTAGAGGGATTCCATCAATCCATCCATGAACAGCACAACAAATCTCGTCTCCGAGATGTTTGTAACCAACACTGACAATCTCTGGAATTCTGTGATATAATTGTCCACCAATCCCATTTGTCTTAGTTGTGCCAACTCCTTGAAGTTGAGCTCTGGATCCTTCCCGTCAAAGCGGTCTATCAGCCTCTCCGTGAAGTCGGCATATGAAGTGACTCGATCATAGCCGAGGGTGACCATTCCATGATGCCACCATTCATGAGCGATTCCCTCCAGGTGAAGTGTTGCAAATTTGATGACATCATCTTTCAGCATTGGGTTGAGCTTGAAGTAGGTATCCACTTTATGTACCCATGCTCGTACTGATGTTGTCCCGGTCCCATAAAATGATGACAAATTTATCTTGCCAAGCTTTTGTTTGATATCATCGTTGTAGGATCCACGGCTCCTACCGCCCAAGTATCTCATTCGAAGGTTTACATAATCCTTGAAGGATATATCTCCCTCCGAATCTGCATTCCTTCAGTCTTGTTTCAACTGCTCTTGCAACTCCTGGAAAGTGGGTTTTTGCTCTCCGCGAGGTGCTTCTGTTCTCTCAAGAAAAGTCGGCACCATCAGTCGAGAATGTGAGCGTTGTGAGTTTCCAGTGACCGAATTTTCACCATGTCCATTTTGATCTCCATTTGTTCTACCTTCTACTAATCTTCGCAATGTCTCCTCCATGAGATGTTGTCGTTGTTCCCCTCTGACCATGGTTTCGTTGAGCTGAGTTTGGCTTTGGTTTAGCTCCCTTCACAATGCCATGATTTCATTGGTAGGATCTTGTGGTTCCTCCATTGTGTCCGCAGAACGGTACCTCCTCCTAGTGTATACAATGGGCTCGTTCCACATCCACAACCCGACAGGTTGGCAAGATCACCAGCTATGATACCACCGTAATGTCCCAACTATTGCCATCTAGGGAATTCTGCATATGGATGAGGCTTCTGGATGCACGTACGGTCCCTGGAGATCTGTACGAAACTGACAAGTATCCGTAGGCTTCGTACGACCTTCTACTTCCGTACAGTGTTCTCAATCTTTCATACGGTGGTTGGAATGGTGTACAAACAACGGCAGTCAACCTAGGTTGTACAGTGTCTCTTGGGCTTGATGTAGTACGTTGAGAGTGGGTCCTCCATACGGTGGCTCTGAGTTCGTATGGTGACGTTATGTCACCCGCAAGGTGTCCTTTGCTCCGCCTTCGATGATATCGCTACACACTTCACACACAGGTCCGTGCGATCTATCTAGATGTTCGTACAGTCTATTTAGATGTTCGTACATTCTATGTAGATGTTTGTACGATGGGGAATGTCTTAACGTACGGTAGCAATACCCAGCCCATGCGGTAGGTAGCTATGGGGTACGGTGACCATACAGTCACTTTGTTCATATGCCACATACGGTATGATGTACGTACGGCTCCAACCTATCCTCTTGCGCAATCCTTCTTTCCTTCGTCACTTTCGCCTGATAGTATCTGACTTCAAATGCAAATATTAAATAGGCACTTAGTATATTTATCAACGCAGTGTTTAAGACACAAGATCTATAAATATTTATTGAGTCTCGAACTTGAGAACAAACATTACAAATCCGGACCACAAGCAGAATAGGGTGAGGAGTGACTCCCACCGAAACTGCAGATGCCAGAATAGGGAGGCTCTTGCACCTCCGAAACGGCAGACAAGCTGAACTTCCAACTAGATGTTAGCAAATACAAAGAAATACAAAATTCACCATACCTACAACAATAACTAACTTGGCCTCATATATGGGCTCCGGGAAACTTCCCGAAGGATTACAAATGAGAAGACACAACCAAAACAATTATAACTACCTAATAAAAAGGGCCTGAAAGATATTATAGAAGAGACATGTTAGATCCATGTGATGTTAAGATGATGAGTTTGTTGAACTCTTGCAAAGCACTACTTTCCTTTAAGCAAGAAGATTGGAGGAAGTCTCATTTCCAGTTGTGACTATACATGACATCTGAGGAGATATGCTGAGGATTAAGGATTTGGGTTGAGCAAACTTTTCTTCTTGTTGCCTAAGATCATGTTAGGTATAGGGATTGCAATTTTCGGCCTTACTAGGATCCTTCAGTAGGAGATGTTTAATGGTTGAGATTTAAGCCTTTACAGCTATTTCAACTTTGTTTTTAATGGTGGTTATTTTTTGAGGTTCCAAGAGAGGAGAGTGCAATTTGGGCATGATGGTTTTGTGGTTAGATCGAAGTGGAGCAGCATCAGCATGGTGGTTCTTTTTTGAGATTGACTTGGAAATTTCGCATCACTTTGGTTTATATTCCAGTTCAGTTTGGAGATTCTGTGTTGTATTGGCATTGCTTGAGGACAAACAATCTTGGGGGGAGGGAGAATTGTAATTTCCCCATTTTTATGCACTTCTTTTTTGCAAGCGTTGGCCAATTTTCAAGTTTTGTCATAGATTTCTTGTTTCGCTAGGAGATTTCCAATGTTTTTGGTGAGCTCAATTCTTAATTTGAGTGGGTTTCAATAGCAATTGCCATTTATAGTAAGTGTTTGCATGGCACTAATTTTTCTAGGTTTTTTGGGTTCGTTCTCTTTGGTCCTCTAAGAATACTACTACTTATAGTAAGTGCTTGTATGGAAATGATATTTTTTGGTTTTTTGGGGGTTTATTCTCTTTGGTCCTCAGAGAACACTACTATTTATAGTAAATAGTTGCATGGCACTAATTTTTTTGGGTTTTTATGGGTTTATTCTCATTAGTCTTGAAGAAAATTGCTATCTATAGTAAGTGGTTGCATGACACTAACCATATTGGGTTTTTCTAGGTTTGTTTTCATTGGTTCTCAGATAAGACTACTATTTATAGTATTTGCTAGTGTCAGTGTCTATTATCATCTATCAACTTCAATTGGCTTCAACATGTTCGATTATCTATTTCCAATGCCTTCGTAAGTTTTCCTAAGGTGGTGGAAATTATTTTAATATTTTCACTTAAGTATTTCAAAAGTGTCTTTTTAATATTTATCTTAAATGAAATTAATATTTCAAAAAGTGTCTCCAATTGGGATGCCTAAAATATGGGAAATATAAGATTTTTTTGAAGTTATATAAGGGCATTTTTGAGGGAATATTATATTCTAATATTTGAATTTACCCTAATTTCTCCCTGTGAATCTATAGATTGGGGTTTGGGCTCTCAATTCTCTCATTCTACTTGTGCCCACATAATCAGATGTTTTGGAATGATCCTAGAGAGTTCTTCTGAAGACTGTTGAGGATGGAAACCCTCTATAGTTGCTCTATTTTCGGTGGTGCAAGATCCACCCTAGCTGGTTGTGGCTTTAAATTTGAATTTTTAGTGGTTTGTTGAGGTTTGAATTTAAGGTTTGAAGTGGATAAAGATTTTTGGTAGTGTTTTTTATATGGTTATTCAGTTTTTGGTGTGTTTAATTCCCTTTTGGATTTCTTCTCAAGTTTGGTGTGATTTGGGATTTTGTATGTGCTGGCTGTACCATTTTCAAAGACACAGGGAACCACATTTCTGCTCATAACTCTTGGACGAAGTTTTTAATGGTTCTAGATATTGGTTCAAAGTTTTTAATTCATATGTCATATGTGAGTTTTTGTTTAGTATTGGTTTTCAAGCACCAAATCGCCCTATGGAGGTCGCGCCTAGCTTGAGCAAGGATTTGTGAGAAGTCATAAGGTCATTTACTGTGCTGTGAAGGCTGTAAGATTTCCTAATTCAGGTGCCTATGGGTTCTATTCGGCTCTAAACCAGTTTGGAGAGTTAAGAATCGTCTGGAATTTCTTATAATAATCGCCCTTGGTGTATAATAATGCTAGAATTGCTGCAGCAGGGATTTCTGAAGGTATTTCTGCATTTAGAAGAGCATTAAAGACAATAAATTCTGACCTCACATGGCTACAAGTGAATGGTGTTGATATACTATTGGAGTAGACTGAAAATGCTCTCCTGAGACCTTGGTTTGGCATAAGAATCAGAGCTCAAACTTCCTGTGTTGCTGATCACAAATATCAGTCAAATCTGCCTTTTAACAGGTCTGTAATGTTTGTAATCAATATATCTTTCAATGTTATGAAATATAACTTGATGAAGCAATAGATTTCTTGGTGATTTTCCCTTTCATTATGCTATTTTTTAATGTTTTAAATTGACATTGCAATGAGATCATGAATGAAATCTGATAACAATAGAGACAATTAGTGAACAGTGTTTCCTTTCTTATGATCTTTCAAATCCACAAACAACTTCCATAAAATAGGGGTTCAAATTACAAGGAAGAAAAAAATTGGTTGGTACATAACTAAATGAGATATAATATAGAACAAAATTTATATTATCTTGCTTGTTTTACAATAGTGTTGGGAAATTTGAAATGTTCTCATGTGAAATTCGTGAGATATGCTATACTAAGAGTGACTCATGTCTCATCTAATTGTCCAGTAGAAAGAAATTTAACGTCCATTTATCTTGTTGAATTGTTAGTTTAGTAGTTAATAACACCATAGACATTATTAACTATTAAACTAATAGAACTTTCTTATTCTAGTTTTAATAAAATAATGAATATTCAATAGTTATGCGTGATGTATATCTTATATATAAATTATATAATATTGAAACATAATACAATAATTATAATATCATGTAACTATAATTCTTCATCTACTGCAACTTCTTATAACTTTCTATAAGTGTTAAAAATAGTTCTACTTTTCACTTGAATATCACAAATAATAAAGCACTATGGACTCCCTAGTAATTTTCCTGTAAAAATTATGGATTAAAACATTTACTACTAATAAATATGCTTCTTCACTTGTGAATTGCAAGAGAAAATTAGTTTCAATGTAGAAATAATAAATCACAAAAGAAACAGAAAGATGGTAGATATCTTTTGAGTCTTAAAACCCATGTGACATTATAATGGGAGTTCATGATGCTGCCATGACACATTTTTTTAGACCTGGTATGGAACTCAATCCAAGGGCACAGACCTTGATCAGAAGTGCCTGGAAGTCTCCAATGTTTTTACCATCTTACATGAGCCTTGGATTAGCACTTAATTCCTGATATATGTTGTAGCCAATTATCATCTCTTTGAAAACAGTGGCCTCTCTTGTCCTTGCTAAAACAATAACTACATTATTGCAGAGTTGCACACCCATCTGTTCATATTTTACTATCCACCAAGTATAGTAATCAAGATATAACACATCCATGTCATATGAACATAACAATTAGACAACACAAGTTGATGAAAATTATTGTGAGGAAGTGTCTATTATAATTATTAGGAAGCGTCTCCTTCAGCATATTAGAGAATACAGCAGTTAAGAAGTTGCTAGGCGGTTAGCAAACCACGACTTGGCAGTTATAAGATCGCTAGCACCCACAATAAAATAAATATTCTTGTTCTTTAATTTGACAGATGGCACAAATTTATACCATACAATGCTTTGTTGATCAGATCAACCATAAGAAGATTGGCATAGAAGCTCAAAACTTGCAACTTCAGGATAATTCCAAAGCCTAGCGAAGCTATGTTGCTGAAAATGCTGAAAGGCATAGTGAGGCATGGTAAAATATTATTAGTGTGAATGCACTAAGGATTCATGTAAATTGGTTGCAATCTTGGACACGGGCTCCAATCTCATTCGAATGTAGTGTAAACCCAACAAAAAATTACTATCCTCAGTCCAATCCCATCTTTGACTCCCCCGAGCTGAGCACTTTTGCTGTCCTCCTCTATTACTCCTCAATTTGCTAAGCGCACCACCAAAATCGTATCAAATGAGATGTTGAATCTATGATATAGAAGAAGAAATTTGGCTATAGCCACAACACGCCATGAGGAGCAAATTTACCAAAGAAAACAGAGTGTGGGGGTTTAGGCGAGGCAGCTTGTAACTCATCTCCAAGATGGGTTCCACTGTTGGATGTTGATTCTCTTATTGCCTCACATCTTTCATGGAGACTATAAGAGCCCTCCTTTCTTTGGTAACATGGCCAATTTGACAGGAAAAGATAGGATCAAATGTATAGATCGAAGATGCTAGACATGGATATCCCATACAATCTTCCTTTGAAGACTGGATCTTTGGAGAATAAGGAGGAATAGAGAGGGCATGCTATATGGAGGGCTTATTGGGTAAAGTCCATACTTACAGCTATATAGATTATCCAAAGAAGCATAAGGGTTAGTGAAAGGGCATGATCATATCATGTGTATCTTTTGAACAGAGGAACACAACTCATCAAAGGGTCAGGATATTTATTAAATGTGAAAAATACATCTGGGATGAACAGTAGAATGAGGAGTGAACTCTTATACTCCTGTTGGTTGGGAATATATGCTCTAAATATTCGGAATGAAAAATAAATATATAAAATTGAATGTGTTTGGAGGTGTTATTGGATTTCAATATATTTATGTAAGAATCAAATGTCTCAAAAAATTGTATATGCTGTGATTTTATTTTGATTAACATAATTTGAGTAAAAATGTTAGCAATTGATCTTATACTTTATAATTACAAGGGAGAAACAAACAAGGGATTTTCCATAGGCTTTGATATAGTTGAGGACAACGTTAGATTTTGCAACTTAACACAACACAAAGTGAATCTATTTGTTACCTTCTAATATGACCATATATTTTGAATGTTATTGTGGGTTATGATAAATAAAAAAGTTCTTAATAAAATCTTTTATCAAAAGAAAGAAGCTTCTTTTGGAGGGGATTTACATGTGCATGTTTGAAATTATCTCAGATATAACTTGCAAAAGATGATAATCATTTACCTGACATTTCTAACTGGTGTTGTGATCTCCATTGACAACTTAAAATTTTGCAGATATAAGCTTTTCCAACTTTTTCCTTTCATTTCATAGATGTTTTTGCCTTTTCCGCCTTCTAGTGAAAAGTGAAATCAATTTAAAACTAATGTATTGTACAAGGAAAACCCCTTAAAGGAGAAGAGAAACAATGTCTAGGCTTCCTACAAATGTTGTTCGGGATGTTTTAATCCTACTTTAAGAAAGGCCTCAATTCTAAGTGAGGTTTCAAAGTGACAAAAATTGTGGATAATAAAGGGGGTGGAGATTCCATGGGCGATGTCAATGCCAACACAATAATACATACCCTGTCAGTTTTCTCAAGATTCCATCCCTATTATTTGATATTTCATTTGCTTATACCATGGAAAATGTTGTTTCAACTCCTTTACATAGCTTTTCAAAAGGAAATAGGGTGGCATAATTGAGCCCACCATTTGCCAATTCTCCCTTAGCAATATAATTAATTTTGAGTGACATTATTCAATAAATGAAAAAAGCCTTGACCAATGTGTCAACTTTCATTTAGTTAATTGTCATGTCTTATATGATTCAAACCACATAGGTTATGACCACATTCATCAATGAAGGCACTGAAGTTCTCACAATGTGATGATAAGACTCTCTTGGGTAGTTTCTGTTCTCATAAATATTCTTTCGTGTTTATGTCCTGCCTATATATAGCATCAGAGTTAATCACTGAAGGTCTATCCATACAAATAATACTTCCTACTTTCACATCATACCTCTTAAAAAAATTTTGATTGGATCACACTTCGGAAAATCTATGACAACTACACTTGAAAAATGTTTCTAGATTAAGCAAAGATGCTACCAATAAAATTAATGTAAGTGGATCTAGCTAATAAGAGTTAAAGACTAAAATTATCACTGCAAAAGAACATACAGACCTTCCCAAAAGTGTATGGAAGCAATAAAAATTGAGTACCAAACAGCTTCCAAAATGATGGCTTCTCAGCTCCTTCAATTTGTAATTCAGGCTCCTTGCTAAGCTCCACATCTGTATCTTCTCTGCAAATTACAGATAAGCATATTATAATATCTGAAAATAGATGACAATGAAAACTCTGAAAAAATATTAAAGAACATCCCTATAAGTTTTCTTAAATGGAGTTTCCAATAGAGATCTGGTAACAAGATATACACTCACTACTAACACCAAAGTGAACTTCCTACTACACTTGAAACCAAAGATGTGGAAAAAGTTGAACACTGTAAAGAGCTAGAGTAATTTAATGAATGAACAAAAGGAGGCAAAACAAAGGAGGAAACCAAAACAAGAGACTAAATTGTAACTACATATAATCCCAGAATGCCACAGTGAAAAATTGATTATATGTTAGAATATTATTGGACTTCACATTAAAGAAAATATTCCATTGCCCTCATGTGCAAGCAATCAAGCCAGTGAAATTAGCTGACTTCAAGGTAAAACTGTCCTATGCTATTGGAAAAGCAGATGTGCACCATTCTATTGAAGAGATTTTATCTTTCTGCACAACCAAGGAAATGGTGGAGATAGATTTAGAATTTTAGAGCATATGGTTTCTTCTGCTAGACTGACCTATCCAGTGATCCTTCTGAATGCAGTATATATTTTATGCAGGGGCATACGTATTATGGTGGATTTATTTCAGGATTAGAGAATGTCAAACATATGGTGGGTTCTAGAAGGAGGTGGTGGTTATACTTTGTTAGCTTTTGAAAATGAATTGTATCAGTCAATGAGGAGGGTTGAGCCCATAAAAAGATTCATCTTTTGGGTTTAAAGGATTAAGCATCATCATCTCCTAAAATGGTAAAGATGTGTAATATCATCCCCTAAAGTTTTTTTTTTCAGTCATGAAAACACAATACCACATCAAATGAGTACGCAAGTCACTTCTTGTCATCATGAATTAGTGTTATGCTGTCATTAATTTTCTGCTTATTACGCACAAATAACATCATATAAAAATCTTCCAATATACCTGAAACAGTGGGCATGAATGTTAGCATACAAACCTGGTATAAGAAGATTTCAGGGTGCTCCTTCACTGAAATTAAATTTCTAGCCAGCTGTTTGTTCACCCTTTTTGGAACATACAATCATGAAATTGACACACTATTAAAAAAATGTTCATAAACAAGTGTTTCATGGCATCAGTACCTTATAAAATGACAATAAAAAGAGAGCTCCCAGGTCTGGAGATTAGGTCTGTCCGAGTCTGTTTTGACATAAAAAACTCAGTCACAGGAGGTTGCAACTAGCGCAGAAGTTAAACAGTCCTAAATTCCATAAATTGCAACCACCAACCACTGAGCATATTTCCTATCAACCAGATCACTCCTTTAACATGCTCAGGTTTGTCCAAACTGTCATTTCCTCTCATGGGAACCCAGGCTAGAGGCCTGAGACTTGTTTCTGAGCACTTGTTAGGCCTGCCGATGAATTGTAACAGTCATAACAGCAGAATAAAACTCTCTAAATTCACTCTTTAAGCATGCATAATCACTGTTTCATTATCTCCAACCACAATACATAAACCCAGCACAAATTTTTGCCCTGAATGATGGAAATAGGAGAGTTTTTAGGCCTATAATCAAATTTAGACATCCAACTAGTACTGGCGCCAATATGACGGGTGACTACCTCTAAATAAAGCATAATAAATTCATTTATCACTCTTTTCCCTACAAAATTAAGTGAATGGTTGTGAGGTAAGGACATCCAGCACGATAAGGGAAAAAAGGTAAAAGACCTAGTGAAACCCCTTTACAATCACTTTCCATGCCCTTCATTACCTTTCGAACTTCCAAGCAGAGTTCAATCTCTTTAGGAAAATAAACCTCAAAAGATAATTTTTGCCCAATAGCTCAAAAGTCAAAAGACTCAAAACTGATCGCCTAAAAGCGGAAAATGCTGTAGAAACATACCCAATACGGTGTGCTTCACCCCTTCTACTTGGCATCCCAAAAGAAGTGTACGACCAGCTTGATGGAGTGTATGACCAGATCAAAGAAAACTCTGCAAATCAGTTAGAAAAAATAAAAAAAGCAACCAAAAACCAATGTCATCATTCACTAAAGAACTCACAATCGATTTACCTTGAAACCCATCATTTTCTCTGAAAACTTGTTCTCTGACTATGAAAGCAAGGGTGTTTACTGAGGTAGAAACACATTCAAACCAGCTAGGGAGGATTTTCATTCTCAATCAACCTCAGAAGAGCTTCTTTGTTCATTCCAACACCATCATGTTTAAGAGTGCAAACTCCATGATGAAATCAGAGCCAAAACCCCTTTATATAGAGAGCAGGGGAATTAGGGCAATTTAATTTTCAAATTATTTATTTTTCCCCTAAAAAGGACCTTTAACATTTTCAAACAACTTATATCCACTTTTTCTATTTCCCTAGGCACCCAACTTGGGAATATAACGTTATAATATTTAACACTAAAATGAATATTAAAACATTACTTTCTAACTTCAGTGCAAATATTAAAATAATCCAAACCATTTTTCTTAAAGCACCATTAAGGATCAAAAATTGAAATCGAAAACTCAAAGAAGGATCCAACGCTGAATAATGATGTCAGGTGCTAGAATGAGACATACTAAAAATAGCAATGTTCCCCAAGAATTGTGGAGAACAACCCAGAAGGCCCAAAACACTACAAACAGCATAACCAAAAACCTGAAAGCCAACTTAACTCCACCAAATGCAAAGAAAGACCAAAACAAAGCTCTCCAACGACAATAGAAGTCTCCAACTCACCTGGAAACCTTAGACAAATCTGAAAAATGTCTGACACTCATAGAATAGTATGGTATGCAAATGTGGACAATAAAGTCCTCCCTCCCCAAGGGTTGTTTATCCTCAAGCAATGCTAGCTCATAAACAAAATGATCCTAGATGATCAATGTAGTTCCAAGGTCCCAAATAAGTCTAGAAGGTCTTCAGCTCCATCTGCTTAAAACATTGTACTACTGGGCACGTGCACAATTAAACTCTCAAAATCCTCCTATAAGAAGAGTAATCAAACGCCAGAAGACCTTGTTTAACTCATTGGGAAAATGCTCTCCCTAATCACAAATTTGTGGCACCATAGGAGTAAGCTTGAGAAAGTTAATGTTAACTCCCTCATTTTCGACACCCTGCACTCCCACATAATCATTTTAACTGTAAAGTAATCTGCTATCCCAACCACAACTGTAGGGTGAGCTGATAATAAGAAAAACAACTATTTGGTGCCTAAACATCCATCCAACATTGAACCTGGGCAGCCAAACTTGTCATTCCCTCCAACTGAGGCCATAAACTAACCTTGTCAAGGGGCTGAATGGACTGAAATTGCTTAGATTTGCACCTGTTCAAGTCTGATTTTTCAAAACTCATCACTCGGAAAGAAGGACAATCACAACACTAAAAATCATTACCCAAAACAAAATTCCATATCATTCCCTCGGCTGAAAATGCCTTCCCAAGAGTCACTAACTCAGCAACTTACCTATTGTGTTGTGAGCCTATTGTGTTGTGAGCACACACACCCCATTGCGAATGGGGACCCCTCTATTATTTGCTTTCTAGCTTAGTGTTTAGCTTAGGTGTCCTTAACTTAGCAACAGTTTTGGGTTTCTTAGTCTACTAGCTCTTAGAGAATGGGTGAGTAAGTCAGGAATTCGTAGTTCGAGATTTGGAATGAGAAAATTTTCTGAGGATTGAATCTCAAAGACAAAATCAGACTCTGAGAAGGATTTCCTTTGGGAAAACTGCATCTAGGTCAAGGTTCTCCTTCAATCCTTACATAAGTTGAAATGATGATTATTTTGAAAATCCATGAAGTATGAAATTTGGAGTTGAAAGGATGTGTAAGTCCTTGTCCAGATTATGAAAAATCCATGTATAAAAGTTGCAAAATGTTGTCAAAATATTGTCATGAAAATGCGTTGGATGAGAAATTTATGAAGTTGCGCTTTGGAAAAAACAAAACTCAATATTTTAAAAAAATACTATGTAAGGAGAAATAAGAAAATTCCAAACTTGTGAAGGTAAAACAAGAAAATTTCTAAAAAAGAGAGAAAATTCCTTGGAATTCCAGCTCAAAATGAGTTTTCCTTTCACCTTCCAGCTCGAAATCAAGTTTCCTTTCATTTCCAGCTAAAAACTGACCTTGCATTAACATTTACAGCTAAAAATCAACATTCCATGAAAGTTTCCAGCTAAAAATTGACTTTGCAGTAAAACTTCCAGCTAAAAGGCAACATAACATTATGCAACATGGTATTTACTATTAACAATTACAGCTCAAGGAGTCCATGAAAAGGTCGATTTCCACCTTAGGAATAAGGAAATTAAAATGCAAAAAATATAAGGACAACTTGGGGAAGAAGAAAACATAAGTTTCACATACAAATCAAGGAATGCTATTAAGGTCAGCCTTGATCAAGTTAATTGCAATTCCAAGATAAGTGCTATAAGTATGAGATCAAGGATATCATTCCAAGGCATCATTAAAACAATTAAGTCCGATCTCCAGCAGAAGGAGCGAAATTTCTAGACTGAAGGTGAATCAAAAGGAAGGTAAGGTGCGAATTTAGGATTGCAAGATGCAAAGTACGATCAGATTAAATATGAATTTCCAGACTTAAGACCTTCGAGGCAAAATTCAAAACAGGTAAGGCAATTAGAATCAGATTCAAGCCAAAATTAAATCAGAATCAAGGTGATTATATCAGGGTGAAATTCAAACAAGCCAATAACATCAGCATTTGAAGGCGAAATACATCAGCAGACAGTGCATTTCCAGATTTGGATCAAACATTTCAACAACGATTTTAAATCAATTTCAAGTTTGTCAAGAAAGTAAAATCAGATTTCTCATGTCCAGAATCCAAAGCCAAGCATCCAAACTCAAGAATTCCGTATCTTAAATAAAAGAATCCGACATCCAAATCCTACGATGCAAATCTGATTCATAATCAAAGTTTCAAAATTCCTTTGAAGAATTATTTGTCAAGGAAAATATTCTAAGTTATTCAAACTCGCACTTCATTTTTTTTTGTTACCCACAGCGCCCAACCTACTTTGCCTGGGTCTTACATATTGCCAAGTTGGGGCCAAGTCAAGGCGAGTTGAGGTGAGACTAATCTTCTGAGGCCATGTTTTGTTCCGTCGGGGACCGACCTTAGGCACCAGACGAGGTTTGAACCTGGGTCAATTGGTTGATCGTACAACAGCCCAACCAACCGGTCTACACCCCGGGGTCAAACTTGCACTTCATTTTCATTCGTAACTTTGATCCAAGATGTTTTCCATTTTCTTTGCAGGATTAACGATGATCGAGAAGGATAAAGAGGACCAGCTCAAGGAGTTCTAGTTCAAGGAAAGCGGAATGAAGACAACAAGGCGAGGAAGGACAAGATTCAAACTTTGAGAAGGAATTTGGGATCAAGGAAGCGGATTGCTCTGTGAGTGAGGAATGCTATGACAACCTTGGATTTCCCTTGTAAATCCAAGACCAACAATGAAGGACTCTATTACTACAAGAAGATAAAAACAAGATGACATCCAAGACAAAGACATTCAAGAAGATGATAAATAATTCCAAGTCAATAAAGAAGGGAGATGAAGTTCACAAGAAGTGGATAGTTTCAGAAGAGTTAATACAAGATAGAAACATAACGTTAGGTATCAAGAGATATCTTTTCTTTGTGATGACGAATGAAAGATTACAAGATATAAATGTTGAGCTGGCACCTACTCATGTTCAACCAATCAAACAATTCCATGTCAACATGTTCAAGTTCATCGAACCTGACTTATGAACGACCAGACATGTGGAAGGCACTTAATGCAATATTATAATCAATTTTCTCATCAGTTCATCCTTGAAAGGATATGTATTTAGGGACATGTAATTTTCTCATTGGATTTTATTAAATACATGTAGGTGGTAGTTGTAACTACCCCACTTAGGGTTTTCATTGAATTATCTCGACCATTGTTTTAGAATCAATCTACACCCCTCATTTGTAATTGGGAGATTTAGAAAAGGCTTGGCCTTCTCATTTGTAAAGTCGCTGGTTTGAAAGCGGAGAGAAAGTAGTAGTACGAGGAGATCAATAGTTGTTGCTAAGACTATGTTGAAATCAATATACAATTTTCATTGCAGATATGGTGGATCTTTGTGTGTTGTTTCAACATTTTGCATGGTTTCTACTTCTCGAAGTTTTAGTTAAATTTCATTGATTTTATTGAAGTATTGTGGAGATATACGATGAATTCCTCGATTCATACCATTTGTAGTTTGTTGATTGCAAATTCCAGTGCATGGTTGGTTTGAACCTCATTTTGGGCATAGTTCAATTGTGGATGTTCATTTGGATTGTGATAGTATTGGGTATTTAGATGGATTATTTACAATATGAAAGATTGCAGTCTTTCTACGGTATTGCGTCTTTGGTTAAGTAGAAAGTAGTTCTATAAATAACTCTTTATCCGAGCATCATCCATTGATATCATTGTCCTTAGGCGTTAGAAGTAGATTAGATTCCCTAACCCTTATCCTTCATATCTTTTACTTGAAACTCAAGTCAGTTGAGTATTCAAGTCCAACCGCTTTTAGGGAAGAGAATTGATAGAACCAAAGAATGATTATGTAAGTCCCTTTAAGACCAGTAAGATAACATCCTTTTACTGAGTCTATATCCAACACAAAGCTGCATGTTTGCAGTGTAAACCTTAGGGTTTCCTTATTTGATCAAACAGTTTAGCATGTTTAGTATTTGGGATTTCCTTGTTCAAGAGAGGATATAATAGTTGGAATTTTATTTTTTGTTGGCAAGAGTCGCAAAACACAAATCAATGGTACCAGATTTTTTTCAAGATCTTTCTCCAATCCACTTGTATGAACACAAATTGGCTCATACGATGACTATAAAGAGAGGTAACAACAACATTCCTTTTACCTTTTGATCCAAAGCCTCCCATGTTATGCCTCCATTCATCTTTAATTCCCAACAACCCATGCATATTATCATCGGTACAAATACTCACCCCCAAAGTGACTCCACCACATTGATGCCCATCAACCTTAAGGTCACAATAGTACTACTCTCCTCATGCTAAATCCACAAAGTCATCCATCATGCCATATTGATCCCCTCCATCATAATCTAGCATAGGAAGCAAACCACCTGATGGAGCCTTAATTTTTTACAAACATTAGGACCTCTATTTAAGAAATAAATGTCAAAGGCATGATGAATCAAAAGGAATATCAATATTGAAGAAACAAACATTAGCATTTGATAATGAAAAGAGAGGGTAAATAATAAAAGATACATGTTTGGAGTAAAAAAGAATAAGCTACCAGTATTAGGGAATTCGGATCAGGCTACAGGAAGACTACAAGAGAAGTTTATTCCTGATTTATGAAAGCTTATAGGAACAGATGTGTAAGCACAGAATAGTGAATCTGTACATTATGCAGTGACTGAAGAAATTGGACACCAAATTAATATGGTAAGCAATATCATGATATAACGAGACATATGTATTAATCTGAAAATACACAAACGCATATATACAGATGTCAAACAAATGATGATGGTAATTAAAACAAAGAAATGATCAAAATTGGCAGTAACATTAAGCATCCACGTCAGCAATACATAACCAAGCAAGAAGACACTATTCATTTAAAGTCAAAGAATGAATAGCATATAAGCTTGACAAAGAAGAAGGTTATCGACATATGGAAAGTAGAGATGTATGTAATATGAAAAAGGAACTCTCCCGTCCAAGTAAGATAGAACACGTGAACAACATCCCAAGGTGAATAATGGAAACATTCAAAGCATTCACTATGTCTACGGTGATCTAACGGAAAGGAGAGATTAAGGAATATTAAGACCGAAGTCAGACAGATAAACTTTGAGTCTCTAGAAGCAGGAAGATAGCATCAAAGACATAGGAACAAAGAAGTGATAAGACTCACGATGACCCTTTGCACTCCGTTTTACACATGCAAAGATAATCGAAGGCGGTAGAGTCGATGAAGATGACCAGCCAAGAGAAGACGCCCAGTCCATGAAAGGGTTATCGCTGCTAAAGAAGAGAAAATACAAAGATCCAACCAGCGTTAAAGACATTGCATCCATATATTCCTCAAATAACCTTGGAAGCATAAGCGAAGGATTAATAAAATATGAAGGCCGATAATGAAAGAAGAAATTACATGCGTGGGCAATGATCAAATACATTATCGAGACTTTGAAAGATATGGAGGAGATTAATAATATTATCATTTACAACGATTAAATCCATCCAATGAAGTAATCTTAATAAAAAATTATTAATGAAGATTATGAAATCGGAAAGGTGCGATTATACAGAGGAGCGATTACATTAGAGGAAGTGGGACTTTTCATTTGAAAGGTCATATTTTAATAAGATATAAATAATGAGTCAAGGGAAAATAAAGGGGGAGAGAAAAAGAGACATACTTGAATAAGCAATTAGAAGAAGAATATTTGTAAGGGAAGATGTAAATATTAAAGCATGACTTTAATATAAATTTCAATATTATATTTTAATAATAAATAAAAGGCCTTTTTGTTTATTTTTAAATGCACAAAGATTACAATTATAGTTTGGATTCGTCCTTTGTGATTAATAAGATGATTATTGAATTATTCCGATAAAGCTTATGCATTGGATTTTTTCTACATTCTTTGTTTGACAATCAGAATAGTGTGAAATATAAATGTTTTTCCTTATCTCTGTCTAATCGGACTTCCAGCCAGAGAAGTTAAATTCCTTTTGGACTAACAGAGAATTGCATATAAGATTTGTCTTTTGCAAAGCACGGGGCTAATTGATGATATTTAAATAAATATTCTCATAAAGTTGTACGTAATAATCCTTGTTGTAGTTGACTCTGTTGCCCGAATAAGGCCCGAATAAGTAGACGCACTGGTCTTTTAAAATCATTGAAATATAGTTATTGGATTTATAGCTGAAGTCAGAAATCTATATCTTCCTCCTTACAAGCATCAACTCAGTTATTAAAAAAACATTCAAACATTCAGCATTCATTTAACTTCATTTTGATCGAGTTTGAGGATTTTGCCAACCGAATAACTCGTAAAGTTTAAATTCGCTCTATAAAAGCTTTGAACAAAGTGATAAGGTTCGAAGTGAAGGTCTACCTGCCTAGGTGTAGTGAAGCCTAAAGTGCAGGGAAATCAAGGTCATTCTCATTCGTTGGCCAGAACTAATTGTGGAATCCTATTGGAGAATTGGCAAGCTCTTGGATTTCCAATCTGTGGTTTTGGGAACCAACACCACCAACGTGCATCTCAAAAAGAGGATTATGAAATGACAGCTCAATATCCATATCACAGGGGATTAAGCTAAATCTAAAAATCATTTACCTCCTTGTGACTTTGATTTTTAGTTTTACAAATGATTGAATACTCCATACATCATTTTGCATGTGGCTATATGGCATCCCCCCTTTGTCATTCCTCTCAACACTACCACTCTACCCTCATTCTGAATTTTAAGCTCCATAGATTAAGTTTAAAGTGATCTCACCAAGAGGACAAAGCCACTCCATATAAAGAACAACATTTGAGTCTCCTATATTCACAACATAAAAGTCATCATTGAATTCATGGTGATTCAATAGGAACCTCAATTGTGGAATCCTATTCATGCAAGACATAGTTTGACAATTTGCATTTATAACTTTGTAACCTCCAATTTTCTTTGTCTTGAGTCCATGTTATGCCACAATATCTTAATCAATGAAATTTTGAGTAGCTTAGGTGTCGACAAGAGCCATAATTTGCTACCCTTTCACAATACCTCTAACCCTAAACCAATCATTTCTTTTAAGACTAGAGAGTTTAGCAAGTTTGTGTCCACTTCCCTTCTCTTCCCTAAATACATTCAGCACGAGACTTCATTCAAGGAACTAAATACATTCAACACGTCATATCATCAGTTATCAAACATATTGAGCAGTCCTTTACATCTGCCAACATATTATCAAGAAGTATAAGAGCAGGTCAGCACCCACACCCAAAAAGGATCAAGAGCGATTCATAACATTGATCAGCACTTAGACCCAAGAATTTATCTGCAGATATACACACTGATACTATATCAGAGCTGCCATTTTCAGCATCCATCCTGTTTCCAAGAAGGTTTTGAGGTGTAAGAAGAGGGTAAAGAGGGTCATGTAGGGAGACCAAGAGAGCACATGGATCATGTAAGGAGGCCAAGAGAGCACTTGCATCATGTAAGGAGGCTAAAAAGGGTACTTACATAGGACGGAGAAACCCCCTTACAGCCTCAGCCCAATTCCACAAGGTGGCATGTGTCTTTCGCGAGATGAGATATTGATAGGGAAAGCAGGCACAAAAAAACAACTAAGCAAGCAAAGAGGAGGGCTCTAGCAGACCTCCACTCTTGGGCTTGGTGTAGAAATGGCTTCAGGGGAACCTATCACGTTTCTTCCTCCAATCTTTAATATGCTTGCATAATGTTATTGATAGTATATGATTATGATGTGATATTATCTAACCCTAATCATTAAATAGATATATAGATATATATTTGTATAAGCTGTTTGTGTTATGATTGTAGGATTCAAATCCAAGATCACAATATTTAAAGGAATATTTACTCGGTAAGATGTAACCATAACCCTAATTTGTTGCAATTATGACTCTAGGACAAATTAGGAAGGGTACATTATAACTTTCCTCTATTTCAGCTTGCTGGTCTGAATTATCTGATTCCGATTTATCAACTGAATATACCTCTAGCTGACATTTTTCCCTTTTCCAAACACTTGTGCCATGGGGCCCATGGTTCCTAGCATGTGAAACAAAGATTTTTGAAGTCATCTTCCACCTTCTTCAAGGAGTGCTCTTTGGGCTGTGTTTTCCTTGTTATCATGTTTCCAACCGTTTTCATCTTGGAAGGTCTTAGAGGAATTTGTTTTTTGGGGCAGCAAACTCCGTACTCCTAGGCTTCCTCATAGCCTCTTATAAACTTTGTGGATCAAAGGCCTTAACCGATCCTCAAAAGGGCTTTGTTAGTCACTCATTGAAAATGACTCGCGACCTCCTCTCTATAATATTAAGTGCAATGACAAATAGGCTCTAAAACTTTAAAATGTAAGCATCCATAGTTCAATGAATCAATGTTAACTCAACTATGCTAAATCTCTACAATGTAAATTTGGATCCTTCTTGTCAAGCCTCTCCATGAGTTTGTTTGTGAGCTCATTGTATGTGGTGGTTAGACTGTGTCCAAAACTGACTAACCAATGGTACCATCACTCATGTGTTGTCTCGTCTAGATGCAAGGTGGAAAATTTAATTGCCTAATCTCCTAGCATAGGCCTAAGAGCCAAATAGTTATATAACTTTTCAACCCAAGCTCTTGTTGCACATTTGTCACTACCATCAAAGTGGGGCAAGGTAACCTCGCCTAGTGCGTATTGATGAAAGTCCCTATGAATCGCTAGACCTTTGTTCTCAAGTCTTGCACCTCCTCTCTTCTTCCTCTGATTTAGATAATCACTCACTGATAAGTAATTCTTAATCTCATTCAAAAGAGTGTCATACTCAGCATAAGCAATCCTCACCTCATCAACCAAGACAAGTGAAACCTCTAGAGAAACTCGGACCTCCTTCATGCATGTGAAAGTAGGCTATAGCAGCATTAGAACATATCCTAACATCGTTGAAGTAATGTATCTCTCAATGCTATTTGTTGGTTTGAAGAGCTTGTTTCAGCATTTTGACCCTGAGTAACATGGCATTCCTTGATACATCTTAGCAAGCATTTGGAACATCATGTCTAACATTACATCAAATTTCCTTTAAGCCCTAGCGTTTTCTCAAATTGATCCAGCTCTACTATTACCCCTATAACCCATGACTCTAGGTGGACTAAAGAGATAGGGTGTAGACTACCAAACACCTCCACTTGTAATCCCTAATAAACTTCAAGTGGATTTTCAAAAGGAACTTGTGGTTTTGATTTCTTCTAGTCACAGGTATAATACCTTTATTCCCTTTCACTCATGGGTGATGTTCAGCTACATGCAACAGTTAAACATAGGTTGGGAGGAGAGACCAACTCTAATAGTATTGTAATACAACTTGTTGGTGCCCAAATCAACAAATTGGATTTCCAATAGACTTCCAAATCTAATAATGGGAAACCCAAGTGATCTAGCTAACTAACAAGTTCAACCAAGGATTATGCAAAACCAAGGTTCGTAAACCTATACCTAAAACTTATCCTCCAAGTCCAGGCTTTTTATAGCAGATTATGATGCACTTCGAATCTTCCCTTTCAAGTATGGCAAGTGAGTACTTTGAAAAAGATCAAAATGTGAGAAAACTTAAATTTGTTGTGTAATAAATAAATGAATATTGTATTGTTTGCAAACTGTAGATATAGTTGAACTTCAAAGCTTTAAAAGATAACATTTACTTCTGAATTAACCTCAGACCAATTCCTCATTCAATGTTAGGCAGATACAGTCAAACTTCATTCAGATCCTCCGATACAACTCTAAGAAGCAGTATTATATACCATCCACTACCATAAAAAGGAAAGATACATTTACAATATAAACCCTAGTCTAATTGAATTTAATTTCCCTGAGAAAACTAATTAGACAAAGATGCATAGACAACACTTCGTATGCAATCTTTGATGATCCAGGCTATATACTGAAATTAATACTTCACCAGATATATTAATGGTAGTAATTGATTCTGAAATCAATAATCACAGAGGAGTAACCTGAAATGAAGGGAATGAACTTACAATCGCCAAATTGAGCAAAAAACAGGTTTCTTTGTATTAATATCAAAAAAGAAGTACAATTGGCGCTTGCTCCAGTTGCAACATTCTACTAGTCATTACAAACATTGTCCCAGTATCTCTAAAAATTGTCTTGTATCTTATCATCGGTTTTGGTATCCCTCTTTATACAAAAATGAAGGGATGCAACAAGCTTCAAACCGATGTGACTATTCCTAACTAAAACCTAACTTGCAACTGGATCACTTAATTACAATGAAACAAAAAAAACTAACACTAAACACTAAGAAAAACTAATCCAAAAGAACAATGTCGTCCTCAACGTCCTTTCCAAAGTATAACCCTATATTAAAACAAACCCTACTCTTAGCAGTAACAATTGTTTAATATCAAATTTAGAGAAAAGGAGGTCCATCTAGTTGAATAAATCTGACCATGTCCAACAGTTCATCTCCGAGGTCGTTACGGACCCAGCCATCATCATTCCTCTAGATTTCTCGAACCAGGTCATGCAACGTTGCCCAGTCTTGCTCTGCTTCCAGTTCAAACATGTCGCTTTCATAGGCTGCACAACTAGTCTTAAGCTCCCAAGCAGCAGCCATTAAAGCTACTAAGTACATCCTGTTGATCCTCCTCTGTATCCAACAAATTCGGCTACATCACTTGATGTGGATTCTCAATCAAAGGATCGAATACTATCGGTAAACCCATGACTTCAACTTGTAATTCAAATTTGTCGTGATCAAGTTAATCCCACCTTTTATAGAAGAAAAACAAACAAGAAACCCATCAGCTTCTGATACACATAGTCCTGTTCCTTCATTAAATGCAGGCATGATCTAATAAACTTCGCACATTCGAATTTTATTTCTTGCATAATACATTCTCTAGGGAATGACAACTTGTTCCTTTGGTCTTTTCAAGTCTAGGTGCATGCAACTTCAATTATTATTTTTAACAGTTCCCTTAACCTTGAGACTAATTCACGATTTTTTATCCGTTCCAAAATCGTGTCATCTTTAGCGAAATCAAACGGTCCTTTAAAATTTGTACTCTTGATCAATTTCAGTCTCTAACTTATCTGGCAATTTGAGCAAGATCACTCTACCTCCTTCATGATCAATCAAATTAATGCCCATTGAATTCTAACACCACTTCAAAAGATATTTCGAATGTGCAAAAAACTTGTCAATAAGCTTCAACTGTCAGTTCAGCCACCTTCCTAATTAATGACCATATTTTCGCCATTTCGCTTGCCATTAATATGTCCTCTGCAAAATAGTGAAAATTGCTACTTCGCAAACTCATTTGACACTGCTCGCGAAATAGCGAAAAATCGCTATCTCGCGGGCCCTTTATCCAGTATCCACGCATCAGCGAAATTTTGTTGTTTCGCCAAATCCACTTCCTGCCTTTGTGCAAATGCGAAAATTCGCTATTTCGCCATTTGCTCAAAGCATGACCCGCGAAATAGCGAAAATGACTTTTATCACTTTCAATCAAGGAAAAGGCTCATTCTGCCATCTTCAATATGCCCATGCTCCTGACGTTTAGATAATCTTTAAGCCTCAAGATGCAAAATTTCAGAGTGACCTATCAGTGGCTCTTTCTGCGGACGTATGCTCCCTAGGAGCATAGCAAGATTCCAGTTATCTCTAGAGAGAAGACCAATAAAAAGTAGAAGCTAAACAAACAATAATTATTACATTAATACTTTACAAGGAAGAAATACTTCTTGGGTGCCTTAGAAAAAGAATTACTTCAAGTATTGCCCATGCACCGGGAATTCTTGAGTGTGACCATCAGTGTCCTGCAAGAAGTAAGAATGTTCTCCTCCCTTTTCAACAATGATATAAGGTCCCAACCATAAAGCCTCAAATTTACCATGCTTCCCTTTGTCTTGGTCCTTGGCATTCCACTTCAAAACCCAATCACCCTCTTGAAAGGATCTGTCACTCGTCCTCTTATCATGCAAAGATTTTACTTGTTCTTTCTTGATATTCTATTCTTGTGCATCTCTTCTGACTTCTACTAATTCAATTAATGCATTTATCCTATCCTCCATATGATCTGAATCATCCAATTGCTCTTTTGTGATGAATTGATAAATAGGCAATAAATTGTGTAAAGGCAATCTTGTTGTTTTTCCATACACCAATTCATATGGAGAGTATCCTGTTGACTTCTTACTGTGATTCTGTCAGCCCACACTGCTAGTTTCAACTTAGAATCCCAAGTCTTTTTATTATTGTCAAGTATCCTTCTGATTATCTTCAATATATTTTTATTACTGGACTCAGCCTGCCCATTCCCTTGTGGGTGATATGGTGAAGAGTAAGACACTATAATTCCATATGACTTGCAGAAATCAAAAAACTCCTTAGACCTAAAACACATCCCATTATCTTAGGATTTAGTGATATCCCATATTCCAAGGCTCTTAGAAAAATTCTCTCCAAGTGATTACAATGATCTTCTGCTCTTTTTGAGTATGCAGTTAAATCATCTTGATATACAACCATAATGAAATCAATCAAACCCTCAAATGCAACATCCATAGCTCTTTGGAACGTTGCTCTTGCATTTGTAAGACGGAAAGGCATCCTGGCATACACATAAGTTCCCCATGGTATAGTAAATCTTGTCTTATATTGTTCTGATTCTTTCACTTTCACCTGATTGTATCCTGAAAATCCGTCCATCATTGATAACAATTCATTTCCAGTCACTTTCTGCAATAATGCTTCCAATATTGGGTAATGCATAGTTATCCTTTAGAGATGATATATTCAAGCTCCTGAAATCTACACATAATCTTATATCACCATTTTTTTCCTCACTGGAACCAAATTAGAGACCCATGTTGAATGTCTAACAGGTTTTATTATTCCAGCATCTCCCAATTTGATTATTAGCTCTTCCATCATCTTGGGAGCCAACATTGGGTTAATGGGACATTGCCTTTGCCTGAAAGGCTTTGCATCAGACTTCAATGGGATCTCATGCTGAAACAAGTCTTCTCTATAAGCCTTGAGGTCATTATATGACCATGCAAAAACATGTTTATACTTTCTTAACAAGCCAATTAGGTCAGATTTCATTTTAGGAGTGATTTTCTTGCCTGTGAAAATTTCCTTTGGGGTGTGCTTACTTTCAAGGTTGATTTTTTCCACTTCATCAGAATTTGCAGATGCTTTCTTTATTTGGAAACTCTCCTGACTACCAAACACCCTTTCCAATGCTACCAACCCTTTTGGAATTTTATTTGTCTTCAATTGCACCACTTCCTTTCCAAAACAAACTTCTTTCCTCACGCTCCTCCACACAGGCATTCCAATCAATAAACTGATCCTTATATTGTTCCTCGCATGTGAGAAAATTTATCAAATCTTTGTCATCTTCAAAAATTTGCCAATTCTTAATGTTGTCAGGTACAGCTGGCCTGGATTTAATTTCAATCTGGACTATTTCATCAAACGGAATACCATTTTGTCTAACAGCAAGGTTAGATAAAATCAGCCACAAAATTTTTTGATCTATCAATCCATTCAATAGAAAAAGCATCAAAAAGCTCTAAATTATCCCAAACCTGATTTCTATACATTTTTAACCTTGCATTTCTTGCGGCAAATCTATTTCTTATCTGTGACAATCAGATCTGAATCACCATGCACAGATAACATTTTTACTCCATGCTTGATTGCAATATTTATTCCGGACATAAGTGCCTCATACTCAGCAATATTATTAGTACAATCAAAAGTCAAAAGAAAAGAATACTTAAACAATTTATCATGCGGAGACACAAAGACAATACCAGCACCATTACCTTCCTTGCTACATGCTCCATCGAAGTACATGTGCCATACATTTTCAGGATCTTCTCTTGCATCCACTTCAATAGAGTTAGTATTATTCAGAATAGGCTTAGTAACACTTAACTGAAAATTTTCCATGTCTGAGTGGCAGAAATTAATCGTTCCTGGTGTGACATCTGCTTCAATTATATAAGGAGATCTTGGCTCCCTACTAATCCTTACCTCTCTCCCATTCACAGGGATTGTTCTGTATGATAAGTCCAATTGAACATGTCCACCTACCAAGTTTGACCACTGTCTGGATAAAAGCATTCCATAGTTGGCAGGAACCTCCACTACTGTGATATCAGTTTTATATGATGCATCTGAACATGTCGGCAATCTAAACTCCACTTCTTTCATGATTCCCACCACACAAACAGATCTTTTGTCCATAGCATAGCACTTTCCAAACGTGGTATCCACATTCAATCCAAGCTCCTTCATGACATCAATGGGCATAATATTCACTGCTGCCCCTGAGTCAATCATACAATTCTTGACCAACTTGTCGTTAATTAGCAATGTTAAATAGAAAGGATCAACTTGAGATGGATTTTTATTTATAGTGGTTCCTAAATAGATTACTAGTAGTTCCTCATTATCTTGTTTTTTTCTCATGATTTTTTTTAGGAATTTGTACACTAGATAATACTTTTAATGTTTCCCTCCTGTAATCAGGAAATTTCATAATTTATGTTAGAGGAACATAGATTTTTACCTGTGATAAAGCTTGAGTAATGAAAGAATTACAGTTAGAAACTTGCATGTCCGTAAGTTTGGTTAACTTTGGAGGCTGAAGTTGTTCTACTTGTTGCTTTGGAAGATCTTCACTAACTTTCTTTGTTGCACTTACTTTGTTGCCATCTTGCTTTGGAACTTTGGCGAATTTTTCTGCTGGCTTTCATTCATCGGCATTAATTGTCCTATTCCTTAGCCGGTAATTACTTTTAGCTTCCTCAATTGCTGCACCAGTGTATGCTCTCTTTTCCTCATCTGTACACTTGGAAAGATCTGATTGATTGTGCTTGAACAAGTGCAAGTAGAGCCCTTTGATTGGTTGAGGATGAATAGGCGCCACCTCAAAATGCTTTATCTCATAGACTTGATCAATTCTTTTGATGATGAGAAAATATCTCTTGATACTCAACATTATCAAGCCTTCAATTGTGATGACAAATTTCCAAATTGCTTCATCTTCAAGAATTATCTCTGCTTCTTGGAAATCTTCTCATTGCGTTTGTTTGAACTTGCACTTGTACTTGAAATTTTAATTTTTTGGCCTTGGCATTCTGAAAATGAAGTACTTCATATAGCTAGAGCCTTCAAAGTGAACTTGGATTTCCGAAGGAAATTCAAGTTAGTGATGATTTCTTTCACTTGTAGATTTGTAAATTCATTCATCCTCCTTGTTATTTTCTCTCTGAACTCCATCTTCGTTCTTTGAGTTTGCACCTTCAACTTTAAGCATCGTCTTCCTTGTCCTCTCGATGAAATCTTGTCATAGCCTCCTCTTACCTTCAATTCTTCCATCAATCTCTCCTTTCAAAACAAGACAACAACACTTGTCAAAAGCTTGGATTTCATAGTTCTTCCTAAAATCAGCATTTGATGCTAAGAAGTGAAATTTAAGAGGAAATCACTCAACTTATACAATTTCATTAAGTATTTCGCCTAATTTAACATGAAAGATTGAATTTTTAAACTTTAAAATCTGATCACATCAAGACAAAATGAGAACCCAATCAAAGGATTTAGTCATAAAATTCTGAATCTACAAAGTCAGATTTGCAAGAACTTAATCTTTCTAAACTCGCTTTTGCCTTGGAAAAATCTGAGTTTTACACGTTAAATCTGATTGAATTTGGGTGCTTCCACGAGTTGGCTAACTTAATTAGGCAATTCCAATGACTTGAAATGACAAATATATCCCCAAAAATCGAATTCATTAGGCCTTATCATTGCGCGGAAATTTGGAGGTTGTCGGGACAAAAGTCCTAACACCAGATCGGATTCCGACCTCTTGTCAAGACTACTCACTCCATTACATGGTTTCCAATTTGTCAATTCAGTCTTCTCAATTCATATTTCATGTTTCAAGATCATTTTTAAGGCTCATCTTCATGATTTTTCATTCTGATTTGCATCCTTGATCAATTGAAATTCACCAACATCTGATTTCCATTCATATTCATCTTAAAAATCTGATCACCTATCTCCAAGATTTCAATTGATTTTCATCTTTCATCCTCAATTTCCATCATTTTCATCAACTTGGAGTTGACATTTTGCAGTGGATTGCCCCTAGACTTGGGAAGAATTTCACTAGTTGCCCAGACTTTTGCATGAAAGAGGGGCAGAAATCTAGGGTCTCTGGGAACTAAAGTCCTAAGAGGTGGTTGGATTCTGACCTCCTCTCGAGACTACTTCACTTGATTCATCTTCTCACTCATTCCCATTAGTTCTTTTCATCAGTTTGCACTTGAATCTCACCTTGTAGTTACTTGGAAACCATCTAGACTTGGGCCGGAATTAAGGGGGTGTCGGGACTAGCAATGAGAAGAGGGCGGAAATCTACTAGCTATCAGGACTGGAGTCCAAAGACCAGATCGGATTCCAACCTACTTTTAGGACAACTTCAAAGGATCTTGATGAGGATTCTCAAATTATATTTTATGTATATACTGTCAGGATGTTTGAGAGTAGTTAACCATTCATAGGAGTTATAATGGAGATTTTACATTTTCAGAGATTCTAAAAAATTTCAGACTCAGCCAAATTTCAGGAATCAGCATGTCTCCATCAATGTTCTTCAAGTTAAAACTTCATCTCTTCTTGCTTAGCATCTTCACTCTATCTTTTAACAATTAGGCCCTATTCATTTCATCACAAATCTCTTGACTTCAATTCCACATCCTTGACCAACTTGGCCCAACTCTCACTCATATCCCTGAGTGACTTGACTCCCTAGCGAGCCAAAGTTGCTAAAAGTTATCTTAGACTCGGAGACTTGAAAATTGCCTCTAAACTGAGACTACCTAAGACAACTATCTTATTGCCAAGCGAAAAGAAGGGTCCCCATTTGCAATGGGGTTGTTGATGTTTGTAGCTTCGATCAGATAAAATAGTTATAATATTATGAGAAAAGATCGTACTGCATTATGTATGTATATTAATATATATACATATAATAATATATATTATTATTACATATATTAATATACATACATAAATTTTATATCTAAATTATATTTGATCGAATAAACATCATTTAACATAATATTACAATGTTTATTGTTATATAAGAAACCGATTAATATTGGTTACTTCAAACATACCGATTTATATCGGTTGACTGCATTACCGATTTGTATCGGTTATAATATATATTAGTATACCGATCGTTGGCAAATGTAATTAAGTGCTGATCGGGTATCATTGATCGGGTGTCGTAAAGTTATCGGGTGCCTATTCAATGAAATAATTGAATTGCTAAATACCGATTAACATTATCGGTTACTAACAACATGTAATATAGAGACATGATCATATAGAGTCATGTCTCCTTAAGGAAACATGCCTCTATATTATTATGTCTTCTGAATTTATATGCATTTGCTGTTTAAATGATGACAAGCATATACAACATTGAATGCAAGTCTTCTCAGAATCAATCAGCAAGAAATCAGAGACAAGTCTATCAGCATTTCCTTTGTGATAATTTTCATATTCTTATAGTGCATAAAATAATTGAGACATCATTTGTGAATTCCAGTCTTTTATTTGCTGCATACCTGAAAAGAAAAGACATATACAAGTAAACATATAAAGGTAAAATTGCATTCATTTCCATTTTGCTATAAATCTAATATCATTAACATGGTATCAGAGCTAAGTTAAGGAAGATCCAAATTAGATTGAAGATAGCAAATTGATTAAAATTGTAGACATTATAAAATCACATTCCTCTCTACATAATGGCAAGTGGAGTTAGATTCGAGGACCGTCTTGAAGGAGCCTCTAATTTTGTTTCATGGAAATATAGAATCATGCTTACCTTAAGAGAAAATGAACTAGACTCATATGTAAGGGAAAACATACCAGAACCAAATGACAATGATGAGAAAATTCAATGGAATAAAAGTAATGGAAAAGCTATGAAAATCATAGTGGATGCAGTTAGGGATCACTTAGTTCCAATTATCTCTAAATATGATACTGCATACCACATGTTTAAAGCCATAGCAAACATGTATGAAATAAACAACACTAGTAGAGCACTCGCCTTAAAGAATCAACTTCATCACATGAAAATGAATAAAGGAGAAACTATTACATCCTACTTCATGAGGAAAACTGAAGTAAGTGACCAATTGTCCACCATAGGGCATGAAATAGACAACAAAGAAATTGCAATGATAGCTCTAAATGGTCTACCAAAATTTTGGGAGTCCTTTATACAAGGAATAAGTGCTCGTTCCAAATTCCCAAAGTTTGATAGACTAAAAATGGACTGTATTCAAGAGGAATCAAGGTTAATCACTAGAGGAATAAATCCAGACACAACAAATGAGCACATTCATGTATTATACTCCAAATCCCACAAGAAACGGAAGAAGAGAAACTTTAAAAGAAAGAATGAGAAGGGCTCAAACAGGAAAGGCTTCTCCAAAAGGAGAAGAGACACATCACAAGTACAATGCTTGAGATGTGATCAACCAAGACATTATGCCCAGAAGTGTCCAAACAGACTAAAACAACAAGCTACCTTCGCTAAAGTTGGAAAGACACAGGATACAGATAACACCTATATACTCTTAAAGAAAGTTCCGAGGAGGAGGCAACTATCGGAGATGACACCAACTACCCTATTAAAGGGGTTGGAACCTGTACCATAAAACTAAAGTCAGGCATATCACTTCAGCTCACTGGGGTTCTATTCGTACCAGGAATAAAAAGGAACCTTGTGTCTATCTCAGCACTTGAAGATAAAGGATACAAAATAACCTTCATGGAAGGAAAGGTCTTGGCATGGCCAAAGAAATCCTCATCAAGAAGGCTCTATCCATAGGAGTTAGGCATAGATCACTCTACAAGTTAAGCATCACCCCTTCTCAAGCTCTCATTCATGAAAGTTCAAACTCAAACGAGATTTGGCACAGAAGATTAGGACACCTTCACTTCCGAGCTCTACCCTCCATAGAGAAGATAGTGAATGGTATGCCTAAGTTGAATCACAACCATGAAGGAATCTGCAAGGGTTGTGCTCTAGGTAAGAATACTAAAGGAACTTTTCATAATAGTTCGAGAAAAAGCAATAATGTATTAGAACTTATTCATTCATATTTATGTGGACCCATGTCTATACCCTCTACAGGGGTGTTTTTGAACTATGTAATATTTGTTGATGACTTCTCCCGGAAGACTTGGATTTATTTTCTAAAAAATAAAGAGTCTAAGGAAATCCTTTTGAGATTTAAGAATTTAAGGATCTTGTAGAAAACTTGTCAGGGAAGAAAGTCAAAACACTTCTGATATATTTAAAGAATTTTGTGTAAATGTCGGGATTAAGAGGGAGTTCATTGTACCATACAACCCTCAACAAAACAGAGTAGCCGAAAGAAAGAATAGGACTATAGTAGAAGCTGCTAGAGCCATGATGTTTGATCAAAACATGGAAACCTCATTTTGGGTTGAAGCTTCTCAAACAGCCGTCTACATCCAAAATAGATGCCCTCACTCACTTCTAGACAACAAAACTCTAGAAGAAGTCTTCACAGATATAAAACCTGGCATCAGCCACTTAAGAATCTTTGGTTGTCCTATATACATCCATGTGCCTAAAGAAAAGAGGACCAAACTAGAACCTTTCGAAAAGAATGGAATATTTATGGGATATAGTGAAACCTCTAAGGCTTATAGAATCTACAATCCTGGTCAAAAACACATTGAACTTAGTAGAGATGTAACATTTGAAGAAAACATTGCCTTCAAAAGATCTATAAGCTCCCTTGAGTTAGAAAATCAAGATCCTCCTAAAACCATGGAAGAGGATCATGCTCCTGAGGTTCAGAGGGAGACCCACCTGAAGTAGTAAATGATGATCACATCACTCCATTAGAAGAAACCATCAATACAAATCGAAAGAGACCTCTTTGGGCCACAAAAGTAATCCAAGAAGCTGAGAATTCTGCAGCCCCTAAAGGAACCTTTCGAGAAAGCAAAAGGCTTCACAGATTTTCTAACTATGTGGCATTAGTGAGTGAGAACATAAATGCAGAACCTGCAAATGTTGAAGAAGCCCTAAAACAGCATGTGTGGAAAGATGCCATGACTGAAGAATATCAATCCATCATTAAGTATGATGCCTGGGACATTGTGCCTAGACCTAAAAACAAGTCAGTAGTATCATCCAAATGGCTATTCAAGATAAAGCATGCAGCAGATGGCAATATTGAGAAACACAAAGCCAGATTTGTAGCCAAAGGGTTCTCACAGAAAGAAGACATTGACTATGAAGAAACCTTTGCACCTATTGCACGATATACATCCGTCAGAGCCATTATAGCCATTGTCGCATCAAAGGGGTGGAAAATTCACCAAATGGATGTGAATACAGCTTTTCTAAATGGTACTATTGAGGAGAAAGTATATCTTGAACAGCCAGAAGGATTCATCATACACAATATTGAGTCTCATGTCTATAAACTAAAGAAAGCATTGTATGGTCTAAAACAAGCTCCCCGAGCTTGGTATGAAAGAGCTGATCACTACCTCCTGGGATTAGGCTTCTCCAAAAATGATGCAGATCCCAACCTCTACTTCAAGGTAACGAATGGTGACATAGTGATTCTTGTATTATATGTTGATGATTTACTAATCACAGGAAAGGACCACTTGATCACCCAATGCAAGGAAGATTTAGCCTCAGAGTTTGAAATGAAGGACTTGGGAATCCTTCACTATTTTCTTGGTCTAGAAGTTTGCAGCATGCAAATTACATCACTCTGAGTCAAGGAAAGTATACATTTGATATTCTGACGAGGTTTGGAATGTTGGAATGCAGACCAATGTCCACACCTATAGAAACAAACTTGCATAAATTAAAGGAAGCTACTGTGAACTCGGAATTTGCAGATCCTACACTATACAGACAGATTATTGGATCCCTTATGTACTTGGTCAACACCAGACCCGATATTTGTTATGTTGTGAATGCACTCAGTCAGTTCATGTGTGAACCGAAAGAGATACACCTTGTTGCAGCAAAACATATCTTGAGGTATCTTCAAGGAACCATTGGATATGGTCTCAAATATGACCAAGTGAAACTTGATCTTTATGGTTACACAGATTCAGATTGGGCTGGAAGTGTGGTGGACAGAAAAAGCACATCAGGATGTTGCTTCAGCTTAGGATCAGCAATGATTTCTTGGATCAGCAAAAAGCAATCATCTGTTGCACAGAGTTCTACTGAAGCAGAATAGATTGCTGCCTCCATGAGTGCAAGAGAAGTTGTGTGGCTCAGAAAGCTCCTCGTAGAACTATTTGGACAGTCCTTGGAACCCACTGTCATACATTGTGATAATCAGAGTTGTATCAAGCTCTCCGTGAATCCAGTGTTCCACGACAGGTCCAAGCATATTGAGATTCCTTATCACTATGTTAGAGACATGGTAGAAAGGAATGTGATTCAGTTGAAGTATATTAGTACAAGTGACCAAACTGCTGACATCCTCACCAATCCCCTCTCCAAAACAAAAGTTGAACACTTTCGAGATAAACTTGGTATGGTTGATAATGTAATTTGAGATTGAGTCCAAATTATATTTCTATTTGTACTAATAAATAAAGATGTTTAATGTGTAAACTCTGTTACTCGTCATGTGTGTGACTCCATGACCTAATGGGCCCCTCCTGTGTACATTGAAGAGAGGTGACGACTTTTCTACAATATACACTTGTAATTGATTGATGTTGTAAAGTGACGACTTTACTACATCTCCACATGATGGACATCATGCGACATGATATCCGTGGACATGTCATGATGGTTACGATCTCTTAAATATCATGGTAGATATCATAAGGTTGATATCATTAATACATCATAGATGAGTTAGAGATCTTCATGGTGGATATTATGTGACGTAATATCCATGGACATGCCATGATACAGTATCCATATGGTAGACACCATGAGACGTGATGTGAGTGCACATACCATGGATATTTGCGAGATGTGCTGAATATCATGTGACTTGATATTCATGCTCATACCATATCTCCTCATATCACAGTGAGGTGATATCTTCTCTATTTCACAATTAATGGATTTATTGTGATTTGCATTTTTTTTATCTTCCCTAGCTAAGAGGGAGTGTTGATGTTTGTAGCTTCGATTAGATTGAATAGTTATAATATTATGAGAAAAGATCGTACTGCATTATGTATGCATATTAATATATATATTAATATACATACATAAATTTTATATCTAAATTATATTTGATCGAATAAACAGAACATAATATTACCTAATCAGAACATAATATAACAATGTTTATTGTTATATAAGAAACCGATTAATATCGGTTACTTTAAACATACCGATTTATATCGGTTGACTTCATTACCGATTTATATCGGTTGACTGCATTACCGATTTGTATCGATTATAATATATATTAGTATACCGATCGGTTGTCAAATGTAATAAAGTGCTGATCGGGTGTCGTAAAGTTATCGGGTGCCTATTCAATGAAATAATTGAATTGCTAAATACCGATTAACATTATCGGTTACTAACAACATGTAATATAGAGACATGATCATATAGAGTCGTGTCTCCTTAAGGAGACATGCCTCTATATTATTATGTCTTATATATTTATATGCATTTGCTGTTTGATTGATGAAAAGTATATACAACATTGAACGCAAGTCTTCTCATAATCAATCAGCAAGAAATCAGAGATAAGTCTTCAGCATTTCCTTTGTGATAATTTTCATATTCTTATAGTGCATAAAATAATTGAGATATCATTTGTGAATTCCAGTCTTTTATTTTCTGCATACCTGAAAAGAAAAGACATATTCTAGTAAACATTGCATTCATTTCCATTTTGCTATAAATCTAATATCATTAACAGGGGCGATGGTGTGAAAACCTCACAACAAGTCCGATGGTAATAAAATTGTGAAACTAAATGCAAAACTGATTTTCAGAACGATCAGTAATAATTCTTCCATCTTTGATTATTTCAATCTTTCATGGAATCTGACTATCTCTACTGAAAATTGACAGGATGTTTCCCAGAATGTGTGGGACAGTGTTTTAGAACCAAAGAAAGCTTGCTTCAAATGACTCTTATTGCTGCAAAAATTGCCTTGTAAGATTAAATATGTATTGTTTCTAGACAGCCTGATACAATCAGAAATATCTTTTTTTACTGCTTTATTGCTAAAGAGATTTCAAATATATTTTCTTACCATTTACTATCACCATTTTATTACCATTGGAGCAAGTAAAACTGTTATACCAATCCAAATTAGAAGAACAGGCTCTCAGGAGGTTAAGAGACTAGCATGTGTCTCTAAGCACCGAGTATGTTCTCCAATGAGTTGCAGGGAGATTGTATTCATTGTTAAGAGACACCCAGGAATATAAATGGTTGGAATCCGAATATTGTTTGGAATAAGATATTGTTTGGCAACATATGGAAATTACCTAAGATCTATAATTCATTATGGGATATTCTTTCTACTGAAATTTTATGCCATTTATGGATTCTTAGAAATGAGGAAAAATTCCAAGGGTAAGGAGGCTTCTTACTGAGATTAAAAAAAAACTTGTTTCATTCTGTTGCTTCACAGGTTACAATACCAATGGAGCTATTAATGCAAAAATTCATGAAGCTCATGGAAAACAGAGTGATCGCAGTTAACTCATCCGAAGTCCTACATAAACAAACATGGAGATTTAACAAGGAAGAGAATAAACCACTCATGCAAGGACTCCTAGAGTTCGTCAAAAGATACAATGCTGATAACACGGACGAAGAGAAACAGAAAAAGGATAAGGGAAAGGGCAAAACCAGATCCTATACAAATGAAGGTGAAGGTATTCGGTATTGGTTGGGAGGAGATTAGATCCAACGAAGATCTTACAGTGGAAACTCGACAACGTGAATCAGAGGGACATGAAACTTTCAGTGCCTGCAGAAACCTTTAGGTAGTTCTAGCTTATTATGCTAGTTGTAGATGCTCTGTAAGCCGAATTCAAAACATTATATGTTTATCACTATGAAGTTTGGCATTGTCCTTCTATAGTATGACTTCAGCCTAGTATGATTAGAGTCTTTGCATTTTGGGTTTCGGTAACAACAGTTTAGAAGTAGTTTATTGTGACCCAATGAGGCAGGAAAAAACTGCCTAATATACTGGATTCAGTTTTTTGTACTATTTTGCTTACAAACTAGTTTTTATATTAAAAAAACATTATGAAATTGTCAAATAAAGGTTTATGCATCACAACTATTTGTTAAAATGTCCATGAATTATTCAATGCCTGCAACTGTTTGTAAATATACGCAAGATAATAAAATATAGTTGCAGCAGTTCCTAAGCTCTGAATTCAGAAATATTGATGGGTTCAATGTTCCACCAACCCTTTGATGAATTGTCTAGGAGTAGGAAATCATAAAATTTGCTGATTTGTTGAAATCGTTTGGTAGGGATTTCCCAAATTTTCTGATGTTTCCAAAACAACAACACCAAAAGAGAACCCTATGTAATAAAAATAGTATAAAGTTTATTTTAATTTTATGCTTTGTAACAGTTAGACTCGATATAAAATCCTTAGGCAAGAAGCTCATCAAAACATGTTGGTTGGGTCATAAGACCCATACCCAGAAAATAGTCACTTATTATGCTATCAAATCACTGGTGTAGAGCATTTATCAGTAATGGCACATGTATATTGTGTTCAAACAACTTGTAGAATAATATATTAATGTGCAGAATCTCCATAGTTTATTGTTCAGTATTTTCACAATGAACTTGAGACAGCCAGACTCACTTGTTCTTTTGTTTCATTCCTTTTCTCTTGATATCCATCCCTCCTTTACGCTCAAGTTCCAATGCTTTCAACTTATTCTTGTAGGCTGGTGTCTTTTTGACCATACTCACTACCTACATTAACCACCATGCAAGGACATCCAAAGTGTAAAGCATATATACTTTTACTATCCTAAGCTTTTGTTAATACAAATGACAAATACAACACCACATTACAAACATATTCAGAGTTCCCAGAAATAACTAATGCTGAGAGTTTCGGAAAACAAATGCATGCACATGGCCGAATTAGTTAATGCAAACACAAAGATTTTTAAGAACTAGAGATCCACATGGCATTAGCTCCCTCTGACAAATTTCTGTAAATCAAAGTAAACTTAAAAAGCACCTAGAATGGGTAGCATTAGAAACACTTCAAAGAAGAGCAAAGTCAATAAAAAGAATATCACACAATGTCCTCAGGTTAAGCTGTATCCCTGGTGTAAAGAATTCTTCACAATTCCTCCAATACTAACCTTAAGCACATCACAACATACAATTCCTACATACCTTAAGCAAATTTAAAATATATTGTGCATATAATTTGAAGCTAAGTAAGCATTATGAAGAAAAAATTTGAATAAGACTTGCAAGCATACAGACTTCAAACTCTATTTTTAACAGTAGCCTTGTTAGACAATTCCCAACTAATCAAAGTAAAATTGAAATCACCATTGCTCATTGTAGTTAAAAGTGTTACAGCCCTCTAAAATCGAGTATTGAACAGAAAAAGGTAAATCACCAAACATTCATGCCCACGGAGAAAAGTTTGTACAAATACTCTAAATGCTAGTCTGATTCTTTTAAAGCCCCATCCTCATCTTTGAAGTGATATCCAAATTTAAAAGAGTGGCCAAGATGAAGAGAGAGCTTTTTGTACTACTAGACAACATCAAACTGTGTTAGCATTCTTAGAATCTGCATGAAATAAAAGAGTAATTGCAGGGATGGAGATAGGATTGTGTACTCTAAATAAGCCAGGCAGCGATGGTAAGAAACCAATAAGAGATTTGATTTCTGACTCATCATCAAGATAAGTTTAGAATATTTTACCAAAATTTCAAGTAATAAATTTATCAATCTCTATTTTATTATTGATATTTAATCATGTTATAAATTTATCATATTTTATTCTGAAGAACAGGAAAGGGCTATAGCTCTGTTTTCTGAATTTGTGATGTTATATAACTTAACAGAAAATGAATGTAAGTACTTACTTTAAGATTATGGATACATTAATGCCTATATAAATTTAACTTTTACTTTGGAAAGGCTATTCTAGAACTGTAGATCAGTTTATATTACTTAAAAGACCTCTTCAGGACCACCAATTCACTCTTAGCTCAGAACATTTTCCTAAGAAGGCTACAATACGTTCACCAAGCCCTATTTATAAAGGATTAGGCTTCCTAGGGACACTAATTCACTGTTATCTCAAAACGTCACTTAGGGTTCACCAAGCTATTTATCATCAGAAAGTTTTCTTTGGAGCGATTGACACATAATTATCTTAGACTACCTTGGGCTTACTGAGATATTTATATTGTCAAAAACAAAATCTTGGGTATTGCAATTTCACTCATCTTAGAAGGCTCCCTTGGGTTCTCATGATATCTATATCAGTAGAAAATATACTTCAAAGCCACAGAATCACTACTATATCAGTACGCTTATATGATGTCAAACTATATATATTATGAATAAGGTTTCTTTGGGAAGACAAAATTTCATCCTATATTGGAAAGTTATTCTGGGTCAAGCAGTTTATTTATACCATTGAATGGCTTCTTGATGGAGTTGATCATGCAGTGGCAGCCCAAGATGAGCTCACATTCCACAATTACACTGAGGTAGGAGCCACTTGGTTGCAAGTAGACACGGAGTCTAACCCGAAGCTACATGCAACATAGCTCAATCCACACCCAAGTGCAAGTTGCAGCCAACTACCAATAGTTGTCGCAAGTGGACGCAGAGAGCAACAAGACATGCCATCATCTGTTCCTGCAAAGTCTGCAAACTAGTGGCTGCAAGTCAGACTGAGAACCCAATGGCTGCAAGTGCAGCAAACTCTTCCATGACCCTCCTCTGGTGGCTGCAAGAAAAAATGCAGTTGCTACAAGCTACAATAGCACTCACGGAAATGGCTACAAGTTAACAATGCTATATGGACATCCACAGTAGTAACTGCAAGCAATGACACTCATGGGGCTTTTCACACACACAATATCAGTTAAATCACTATATTTCACTTTAAGCATTCACTTCACCAAACCCAATGACTTCCAAGAAAGCATGAAAAAAGGAAGCGCACACATGCAATCGTGATTTCAAGCATACACTGCTGATTCAACTGGAACAACTAGGGCAAATGATAGTTTCATTATTGTATTAGGAATGCAAGAAATGCACATAAATACCCTTCAGTTATAGTAGTACAATTTGAATATGAACTTTCCCTGTTTTAGGGCACAATTCCATTGTTTTCTCTAGCTTTTGATAGCTTGGGTTTTCTGCTTAAACCCCCTTTTATCAGTCTTTCAGATCACTTTCTCCTATCCTATCACATGTGACCCAACAAAGAATTCCTTTCCTTGTCCCTATGTACATGCACACAAGATCTCTCTTCCCAAATTCACACATGCAACTATAAAATTAGACTTTTCTTATTTACATTTCTAGCAATCTCTGTCTTCTTTGACATGCATCTATTGTTCTTTGTGCTTGTGTTGATTTCCTCTATTCCTTGTCAGTTTTCCCTAGGAGCCTTGTTTTTTAACTTGCCTTGCTATATCCTTCTAGTCAGAAAAAAGTATAGTTATAGTCGGAGAAATAAATGTTGTTATATTTTGTAATTGAAGAGATAAGTTTCTAACTATGTGTGGATTGGTAGTTGGTAGTTACCAACAGTAGTTTTAACCATAGATTGACTTGTTGCAGACTTATCGGCGATAAGTGAACTTATCACGATAAGTTCTGCACTGCGACAAGTTTTGTAACTTTCGCGCCGAAAAGTTCACAACTTATCGCCCAGAATATCGGCGATAACTTCCAAAATATCACGATATTTACTGAAAATATCGGCCGCATTCCGCTTATAGGGACTGACAGCCCAGAAAAGGTCAAAAGTATTTTTTTTGTTTGCAAATACCAGTTTGGAGAGGAAAAAAAGGGTTTGGTGGAGAAAGAACTTGATTTGCAGCGTTGGAGAGCAATTTTTTGTGGAGTTGGAGTGGATTAGAAGAGATTTTTCAAGCAAATTCAGATTCACAAGTAAGTTTTCAAAAATCTTTTTCTTTTTATTTTTAAATCATTGTCTTGTCATAGTTGCATCTATGTTTATAAAAACTCAATAATACCATTTCCAATGTACTCTAACTTGTTTTAGAGGGTAATAAACAAGATCTAACACCATTTGTTAACAATTTTTGCAAGAAATTTCATTGTTTTCTCCATAATTTCATATTTTCTTAAAAAAATCATAACCTAACACTTTTTTGGATTTTTTCTTTCAAGTTTTAGCAATGTTTAAAGTTATAAACCAATTTAGTTTGTTTCTAAATTTTTTTATTAAATTTCTAAATTTGTGCCTTCAATTTGTATGTGTAGGTTGATAATACATTAAAATGGCAAATAGGGATAGCTCCACAACTGGATCAGTCGCCAGTACCCCAGTAGACGCATGTCCATCTGGATATGTAGGCACGCGTCCTAAAGGGGTTAGAGACAAGGCATGGAAATATTGCTTTGAAGGACTTGAATATAATACTGTGATATGCATAAAATGTGAAAAGCTAATTAGTGGAGGCATATCTCGTTTGAAATACCACCTTGGAGGGATCACAAGGCATGATACAAGGGTTTGTGAGGCTACCACGGAAGAAATAAAGAGAGAGATGAATGCCTTATTCGCTGCTGGAGAAGAGAAAAAGTTCCAAAGGGAAAAAGCAAAATTGGCCATGAGGGCAGCCATTTCTGAATCTCAAGGTATCCCACCGTTTCTTTTTTAAGAATCATTTATTATTTTCTAATCACCATTATTAGTTTGGATTTTGCTAAAACAATGATCATAATGAAATAATGTGGGTTGTGACCAGGTATCTCAGTCAGCTTAGAAGAAGAAGCACTTGAGGGCATAGTGGGCTCTCTTCGTGGCCCACGTATCCACAAATCTACCATCCCCTTGGCCACCACTTCTGCTGGTTCTAGGAGACTACCACCATTGCCACAGAAATCTTCTATAGATAGTTATTTTGTGCACAGAAATATACCTGGTGCACAACCATCATTGGAGGCTACTGAGTGGAAAAGTGAGGTGCATCGGCAAGTTGACATTCAATGTTCCGATTTCTGGTATTTCAACATCCCCTTCAATGTTGCCGCAAGTCCCCATTGGCTGAATTTTGTGACAGGATGTACTGTGGCGAGAAAGGGCTACAAGGCGCCTACTCCAAGAGAGTTGAGTGGGAGGTTAGTTCACTTGTTTTAATTTTTAAATATTTTACAGTTTTACTTTTACAACTTTTACTTATTTTTGTTGAATATGAGTTATTT
>MU227284.1:275705-288529 GCA_018584345.1 Thuja plicata
GGAAACAATTTGGCTGCACCATTCTTTCAGATGGATGGACGGATGGAAAAAACCGTACCATCATCAATTTTTTGATTTCTTGCAAGGATGAAGTGGTCTTTTTGAAATCCTTGGATGCCTCCAACAATGTAAAGCAACTGAAACTTTGGCTCTAATGTTAGAGCAAGTTGTGATGGAGGTGGGGATTGAGAATGTTCTACAAATATAACCGACAATGCGGAGAATTATGTGGAAGCGGATAAGATCCTCCAAGAAAAATATGGTACATTTTTTTGGTCTCCTTGTGCAGCGCATGTCCTTGACCTTCTTTTGGAGGACATAGGAAAATTGGATTGGGTGATACCGGTTGTAGAGGATGCAAGAAAGAAAACAAAATACATTTACAATCATCCTTGGGTTCTCCGCTTGATGAGAGAATACACCCAAGGGAAGGAGTTGGTTAGAGTGGGAGTCACAAGGTTTGCAACGATTTTCTTAACGTTGAAAAGTATTATTACTTCTTTGAGCGCTTTGAAGCAAATGTTTGTGAGTCAACCATGGATAGACTCAAGTTATTCAAAGAAGCCGGATGGAGAACGTGTTGCATGCATTGTCTTCAACAACCGATTTGCACAAACTGCTACAGAAATTCTAAAGGTAACTTGCAAACTTTAAAATTTGACTATTCAATTTTTTTGTATTCAAGAATCAAGTCTTTCATTATTAATTTGGAACTCTAGTCTCTAATGATTAATAATAATCTTTTTCTACTTTTCAATTGTAGGTGTCAGAGCCCTTGGTTAGAATTCTCCGCTTGGTAGGATGGGATCAAACCCCAATGGGGTATATTTATGAGGCCATGGATAGGGCCAAAGAGGCTATTAAAAATTTCTACATGGGGGACAACCTCAAATTTAACCCCATATGGGAAATTATTGATAAGAGGTGGAACAATCAGCTCCATCAACCCATTCATGCAGTGGGGTACTTCCTCAACCCTTGTTTTTGCTTCTCTCCATCCTACTCGGATCCCAGTGGAGAGCTCATGGAGGGCCTCATTGATTGCATGCAGAGCATGGTACCCGATGTTCAGGTGAGAGACCTCATTGTGGCCGAATTGGAGGTGCACCAGAATGCAACAGGCAAGCTATTCTCTTTGGATGTGGCAAAGAGAGGAAGAAGCTCTCAAACCCCAGGTACAATATTTGGATTGTTGGAGTCTTTCACATGCATCGCGAGTCAGGTACGATGCATGTGAAAGACTCCAACCTGAGGACATGAACCTTCAGGCTTTCTTGGTGGATTGGACGGAAACCCAGTTCATCTCGGGGGTGGATTCATAGCAGAGTTCACCATTGCATTTCCAGGTTCTTTTTGTTATTTGATATTTTGTTGCATATTGTAGCTTGGATTTGGATTGTGCGAAATCCCACTGTTATTGTATTGTTGTTGTATAATGCAATAATATTTGCTAAGGGTTTTCATGGAATATATTGCTGGTTATTGCTGTTGAATCATTGATTTATTGCATGCATTTATTTGCTTAAATCTGCATGAGATATATTTGTGGAAAATCAGGAAAATACCGATTTGCGACATTTTAGTGGTATCAGAGCTGGTTTTCCTGCCAACCTATGGAGTTTATTCAAAAACAAATTTTCAGAAAGGTTTATCACAGTTTTTTTTATCAGAGGAAAAATTCCAAACTGTGAGATTTATGAGTAACAGGGATGCGCAGCTTAGTTATCTGATTGGATATTTTTTTGGGAGCTTACATTAAAACAAACATTCATTATTTGATGAGGTTCATAAATATACTGGAATGAATTTAATGGGGATGTGTATCAGACTCTGAATATTTCTAAGCACCATTGGTAAATGATTTACGGGTCCATATTTTTGACGCTCCTACTAAGTTTGGCGGAGATCAAATTTTGTCACAATATAACCTTGTCGGCCCATTCCTTTCAAAAGGAAAATATAATGGGCGTGGGCTTCTAATAAGCGGCATTTTAATATTTCTTGTGAGATACATTTTGAGATCGCTGCAGGAGTTAATGAAAAGGATTTCATTTGTTTAATCTTTGCGACTCGGGCCCTTGAAAGTTGTATATTGAAAACGCCCAAGGTAGACTATTGTGAGTCGACGATTTTTTTCCTTGAATGCATGACAGCCTTGAATATTTGTGGAAATTTCATTATGTGGTTCGATTGAAGAGGATATAAGGTTTTTTTTTCCACTATATCCTTCACGTTGGAATATTTTACTGGCTGGAGTGCAAACAAAAAAGCTTGGAGCCGAATATTTTATTTACCGCCAAGAATTGGCCATTCCTCACTCACGGGATTCCACCAATACTTGTGAATTTAACTTCATTGCAGAAACGGCACCACTGAGTTTTCAGGGAAGACTATTATTACTCCGTGATGATTATAAAAAAATTTCAAGCACACCGACACTTAGTAACGGTTCTTGCCTCTATCACACGTAGCTGGAGAATCATTTTCACAGGAAACTGTTGACGGTGGAGCCGGTTCATCTCCTCAATCATCACTTTGTTGGCCCGCGAAAGCACAAGAGACTGTGCGCCAAAGCAGTGCGTTTCACAATCACGCCTATTGGAAGCTATCGATTTTATCTGCAAATCACTTATTCTATAGAAGTCATCTTCAAAAATTACATGGTGCGTGGAAGGAACTAGTTGGACGGCCATCAATATACTACTCAGCATACATTTTGAGTGTATATCTCATGACAGTGCCAAAATTGTTGTGCAGACCGAGTATTGAAGGTTTTCGGGAGTTTGATGCATTCATGGTTTCTATTTCCAAGACTTTAGCAGTCAAATTTCTGAAAGAACAATGGCGCTACCTGTAGTTGCAAATAATATGATGAAGTCGCAACTTGAAGGAGATTGAAGTTTCGTGTTTTATCATGGGTGTCCCGATTGTATTTGGGAAAGCTTAATATTTAATTAACAACTATGATTGGTCTGTCGTGATTGAAGTTCAGCGAACAATTTCTTGAAGCTGACGAACTGGACTGTTATCGGGGGGGACTAGCCTGCAAACAATCGGTGGCTCTGTGCACGTGATACATTTTGATTTCCAGTATACCTGCGTGCCAACCAATCTAGTATAAAATACACTCATTCGGGTATGTGATGTTACTCAAGTTGTATGGCAAGTAAAAAGGAATCCATTGGAGTTTAGTAATCTGAAATGTATCGCATAAGTGCCTATGAATGTATATGAGTCATATGTGAGAATGAATGTGTCTTACTTGCAGTCAGTCAGTCATTAGCTTTATAAGAGATTAGTGCCAGAAGCACTCCTTGCTTCCAATTCTATTATGTTTTCTTAATGGTTAAAGTATATGTATTGTATTGCTCTCATTGATAAATCAACACTCCATCACGCCAAACTATTTAGAACAGCAAACACTGGCAACCTTTGAAATTATATAGCTAGTGAATTTTCTGTTGAAACTAGCTCTGGATATACATACGCAACATCACTTCAGAATCGTTACAGTGATAAACATACATAGTAGTACTTCAGGTCATTACAGTGGTATCCAGACAAGCAACTCAGCTTAAAGGAATGAACCAGAATGAATTTGTACAAGAAGTTAACGGTGCTTTAGAACATGACAACAAACCTCATCTTCTATCACAAATCTGCTATCCAAGTTCATGAAATACCAATGCTTGTGAATGAAGATAAAACTGAAAGTGTTTGTCGTTTATTGCAATCAAAGCTGCAAACAGCAGGAGGTTCCCTTGCATTAACTTTGCTGCAGTCTTTTTGGAAGCCAGATTATTGTGTAGCATTTCTTGCAGTTGAGTATCCTAATTCTGAACTTTTATGACAAGCAAGCTGTGGAATATAAGTTTTGAAAGCCATTTATATTGTGTTTCCAAAATTCGGGAGGTGATTGAAGGACGCTTGTAAGTGACGAATGCCCTTCTTGTATGAAATTACTTGGTAATTAAATTTACTGTTACAGCAGGTGAATGAAGTTGGCTTTGATATTTATGCTGGAAAGTTTTCAATTGAGATTAACAATAAATTATCAATATCGTTGTGGCACTTAAGTGTTTGCAAATTTACTTGTCTCATTCTGATTTGTAAACCAATACTCCTTCATACCAAACAATCACGAAAGCAAACACAGTCGACACCTGAGATTTAACATTTTTATAAGGATGCATGGTTTGGAAAAAGTCTTGAGGGATCTTGTTAAGGTACAGCACCAGTTAACCCACATTTCACAACCTCATAAAAGGACAGAAATACTCGGCATGTATGATGAGTATAAGACACTTCCTCCACAGGTTCAAAGAGATTTAACCTTCTCTAGTTTCATGGACTTTCATCCAAAGCTACAACACAAGACTTTGATGGGAAAAAAGTAGTACCATGAGTTGGCTCAGGAACTACTCGCACAAGATAGGTGCAGAAATTTATATGAAAAGCTTCCGGCTGTCATTATTCAACTCATAAGTGAACAAAAAACTAAACCAATTATTGAAGAAAAGTCTTATGAGGTTGTCATCGAAGTGGGAGATTGTAAATCAAATATTGAATCAATGCATGAAAGAGAAGCTAAAGAAGAGGCAGAAAATCTAGAGGTTACAGGATGGTTTACTAGAGAAGAGCAACCAAATTCCGTTGATTCTCAGCCTACATTTGATCAAAGAAAAGATGGAAAAGATATGGTTAAAGATTGTGACCACCAGTTGGATGTCTTTAGCAATTCATGTAATGAGGAGTCATCTGACTTCTTTAGCGGCACCTCACTTATGTATAATGCCGATTTGGATGACCCATTAGATAACGCATCCCAAAATGACAATGATGAGAAGCATGCCTTGAAGAGTCAGCTGAAAGTCAATAACGATGCCATTATTACAGCTCTTGTTCGCCATGATAGCACTCACCAGATTATTGAGGATCTTTACAAGAAAGCTCAGAAGGAGAAAGGACAAGGTGGTATAATGATTGGATCTTATGTTGCAGATTTACAGGGGGTCAAAACAACTTTTGAGGATTGGAAATCTGAATATCTGTGTTTACTTTCAGATCGCGACTACCTGTTACAAGTTGCGGGAAAATATGCTGAGCAGTTGAGGGAAAAGGAGGATGAGGCTAATAAGCTCAATAGAGAGCTTAATGTTACTCAGAATACATTGGAACACACACGTGTTGCTCTTCAGGAAGCAAGAAATCAGATTGTTGCCACGAGCCAGTATAGGGAAGGACGACAGGGAAAGGTCCGAATTCTTTCAGGAGGTAATTTAGGAACTTGATAGCATACAACAAACCTATGACTTGGATAGCTGTCTCAAAAGATCTTTGGATCGTCCAAAGTTTCTTTATGAGTTCGATAACTTTCAGGCGGTTGACAATTCCTTGTTTGAGATGGATGTTGATTTGACTTTTGATAATCCTTTTTTTGAGCTAGATGAAGAAGGTATTTCCTATTCCCATGACGAGCATGAGGTTAATTGCAAGATTTGGGACCCAGGTTCAGTTACTAGAGATGAGTCTTGGTCACCAGATTGGAGTAACGAGGTGAGTTCAGTTGTTGAGCAGTTTGGTTTCTATACCAGTGGTTCAGGATGGGCAGTTGTGACTTATTGCATGATAGGTAATATGCTTCCCTTCATGACGAAGGAAGCCATGTCCTGCAATTCTGCTAGTTTGCTTCTTCAATACAGTTTCCGGTTTGGGTTACATTTTGGAGGGACAGTGTTGTGGCAATTGGATTTTTTGGGCAATTCACTCATTATGGGCATGGATCGATAGGATATTTCAGTTAGTTGGGGAGTTGGGTGGCCCTTTTGTTTGTGGGACCCAAGTGGAACTTTCTCCAGTTAGCGATAATTCAGGGAGTTAAGGTATAATGTTAGGTTCCCACCTTCATTTGACCTTAGTAGTGCTTATGATTTCAGTTGGAGTGAGGCTCCTAGTTGGATTGATGATCTGCTCACAGATGATGGCAGCACAGGGAAGGTTGATTCGACTGATCGGACACATGGGGAGATTTGGGATCTCGACATTAGTTTGATTGTTGCATTGTTGTTGTGTGGTCTTCATGATTGGCTTCACAATTCTGGACAAATTGTTTGTGTCAGTTTTGCACAACAAATTGGTGGAGCAGCTTCCTTGAGGTTGGTATGGGATCTAGACATTGTGGTCTCATCATGCAGTAACCGATTGCTTGAGGGCAAGCAATCTCCGAGAAGGGAGGATTTGTAATGTCCCCTTTTTAGGGCACATTATTTATGTGCCTCGTTAGCTATTTTATCTTGGCCCGATAGGCTAACCAGGGCTTGACTGGGGTCAATATGATATTTGGCTTAGAGAATTCCAGTTTCAAGCCAATCAGAGCAGTTTCCGCAAGGTTTCCAGATACTTACTATTTATAGTAAGTCGACAGAGCTCAGTCTTCGTGGCATTTTAGTATTGGACTTGGAGCGTTTTGTCGAGAGCTTTCCGGCAAGCTATCACACGTCCTATTCCGAGTTTGTTTGGTCATCCATTTTAATGCCAAAAGATTTCATACTTTATTATTATGTCACTTTATTATTAAAAGGATGTATTACTTTAAAAGTGACAAAAAGTGAGAATATGAAAAGACAGAGAAGGGAAACTGAAGAGTCACAGCTATGGCTTTAAAAGAAAGAATGGAGACTCATTTGGGATACGCTTAGTTTATAAATGTATTTCTCTTGGAGAATCCAGGAAGCTTCAGCTTTCAATTCTGAAACCTGAGGACGGAAACCTTCAGGCTTTCTCGGTGGATTGGACGGAAACCCAGTTCATCTCGGGGGTGGATTCACAACAAAGTTCACCATTGCATTTCTAGGTTCTTTTTGTTATTTGATATTGTGTTGCATATTGTAGCTCGGATTTGGATTGGGAGAAATCCCACTGTTATTGTATTGTTGTTGTATAATGCAATAATATTTACTAAGGGTTTTGATGGAATATATTGCTGGTTATTGTTGTTGAATCATTGGTTTATTGCATGCATTTATTTGTTTAAATCTGCATGAGATATATTTGTGGAAAAATCGGGAAAATACCGGTTTGGGACATTTCAATTTGTACTTGTTGTTCTTTGTTCTGTAAGTTACATTCTCAATAACTCTGTATGTTAAGTAACATAACCTAACCTAAGTAAACATTTGGCAGTGTTGCCGATAGGAAGCCTAAAGTCACAAATAGGCAGAATGACGATGTAATGGGCTAACCCATGGAAGAACTGAAAGTAACCAAAATCAAAGAGGGGGAATAAACAATAGAAGATGAACTTAGGACTGCATGTGCTTGTGGGAAGTATCTGTAAACTCATACATTCGAAGGGAGGTTCTCCAGTGAGAGGTTCCTGAGAGCACCATTCAGGATAGTCTAACAATGAACGACGAAGTAGATCATCTCCTTCAAAGATTGCCAAGTTTGCTTGCATGTAATTTCATTACCCTTTGAGACCTTCAGGAGGAAAAGGGCCAAGAGCAACAAAGACAACAAAATATTTCTTCAGACTATACTCGGCTTCAAAAATCAATCTTTTGAGTCTTCACACCAATATGGGGATAAAATAAAATTATTTTTGCCCACGATTTTTAAAGAGTGTTGTCCACTTTATTTGAAAGCACTTTTCTTTTAACATCCAATTTTTCAATAAATTGATCCCAATTCAATAGAAGATTTCACAGAATAATAATGTATCCAAACTCAGCAAATTGTCTATGAAAAATACTTCACGATTTGATTAAACTTCACTTGCAAAATCTTCAGTGCGTGTACAAATTTATCTCTGAAAGAGACTACAGATATTTTTTAAAACTTATATGTTAAAACCTCAGTGTGATTCCTGGATCAAGACTGTATAGTTGTGAATCCCATCACAAATCCATCTCCAACAGAATTGGGTTTCCATGCAATTTAAGAGTAGTCCCAAGGTTTTTGTAATATCCCCTACCAGTTCTGACCCAAAATTTCAGTTTGAATCTTTAACATTTCGTCAAATAGCTTGTATGCAAGGTCTGTTTATTAATTTTCTGATTTCAGTGGTTTGCTAATAAATTTCAATGCCAATTCAATGCAGGGATTGAGACTAAATATAGGATTGCCAAAAGAACTTGAAAACCCCGACTCAAATTCCAAGTAGACTCAAATAATCAATCCACTTTAATAACAGCCAACCTTTTCATGGATACATTGATATACTATCTCCTATTATTAGACAACATTTATCTGCGCATAAAATATTTGCAGATTACAAACTGATAGTAAAAACTTCTAACCTCATTTGCAAATCTTGGTAATTACAGAAGACTTTACAATGTCCAGAATCTTCAGAAATTCTGAGAAATTCTATCGACCAGCATGGAAGAATGACTCCAATGTCTGGCTCCCATCACTATATCTGAGTGCTGCGAATGGTCATCAGAGTGTTCTCATATCAACATCAAACCCCTCTTCCATATTCGAAAGGAATCTGCCAGTGAAATAGATGTACCAGTTTCCCCAAACACCATACAGTTCGCACTCTCTTGCTCACAAATTTAACAACACCCCCTTGTTCTGATAAAAAAAATTGTCTTTCAGCTCACAGGAATTGTGTCAAACAGTTGTCATGCAACCTTCACAATGGAGTTCTGATTTGTTTTTTTTTCTCTTTGCAATTGTTTGGAAATAAGGAATGTAAAATGATGGAATATAACATAACACCAAATACCAATTGCAACTAGGCTACTTCAAACAACATTCAGATTTATAATATAGACCAGAGCTGAAACCAAATATGAATGTAATTTACTTATGATGCACAGTTCAAATTTCAGCATAAGAACATTACACAGCAGCTAACTAATGTCTTCCTTGTACAATAGTCACAAACACATTACCACTCGCCACTTGGCACCCTTCGGCACCCGAAACTCGACACTTGGCACTTGGAACTCGACACTTAGCACTCAGCACTTGGCACTTGGCAACTGAATATTATACTCGATCTACTCAAAAATAAAAATGGATTAAATTATTGTAATCCAAGGTAACACAACAAATCACAGAAAATGAAATGCTATCAATTGGAGACTTATATTCTCTGATTATATCCAAATACACAAATTTGTCTTCGCAAGAAGACTTCACAAATTTGATCTCTGAAACTGCAAACAATGCCGAATTTCAACTAGAATCGCAAATACATAAGAAACATAAAATCCACGACTACCTCCTACAATGCCAACCGCGACCTTATAAAGAGCTCCAGGAAGTTTCCCGAAGGGTTACAAATGGGCCAACATACTTTATTTATTATTTATTACTTAAGCCACCTTTTATTAATTAATTAAAGGTCCTTTAAAATATTATTTAAATTTTGGGACCACTTAATTAATTAATTTAATTACGTCGCTTCATTAAAAGTTTTGGGGAACATTACATTGCAATTGTGAGTTTATAAACCTCAGATCTGGGAATGATCAAGCCTGTAGAGGTCCTATTTATCTCCAGAATAAATGGATTTCAATACACATTTGCTGTCCTAATGTTTGGGCCTGATTGATTGTGATGAAATCTGGGCTTGGTTCAATGTTCGATCTTGGATCTTGATGTCTTTGAGTCTGAAATGTGTTAATGTTTTGATATTGAAATAATAATAATGAAGTAAAATGACAAAGGGGACGACTTGGATTAATTCCAAGAGGGACGACTTGGAATTAATTAATTAATTATTTCAAGGTGCAAGTCAGTCAGCCTTGAGGAAGGGTTGTGACTCTTGAAGAGTCACCATTATGGGTATAAATGAAGAATGTAGATCTGCTCAAGGAACTCACCGAAAACATAATGTGATAAGTACTTGAGCAGATTTACAAGTTCACTCTTTCATACTATTCTTATTCTTCTTAAGTGATTTATTTCAGACCTTCTAGGAAGCGAATTGAAGGATCGAATTAAGGCTTGAAACAGCAGATCCAAAGGTTCAAATTAGAGAAGATAAGAGCAGATAAATAAAGTGAAATGAGGCAAACATTGAGGAGCGAATTCATGCATTTAGAAGCAGACCTTAATGGCGAATTAAAGTGCAGATCGGTGACCACTAGAGGAAGTGAATTGGAGCATACTTGAGGCAACTTGGACCAGATCAAAAGGGTGCATGTTTGGTTATACTTTGGACAGATCTAGAAAGCGAAATCTGCTGGCAGCGAATTCAAGATGAATTCGCAAGACCTTAAGATCAATCTCAACGGCAGATCCAAGAATGAATTCATTTATCTTAAGGAGCAGCACTTATATACATTCATAGGACTGTTTCGAACAGCCTGATTGGCAGACTACTACAAGACAGATCGGGAGTCAAATTAAAGTCAAATTGAATCAGATCTAGGATGAATTGAAAGCAAGTCAAAAGAAGCCCTAGGTGGACTAACTCAGGTCACATCTAGAGGGAGTTGAAGGCTCAGTTTTTTAAGTCTCCTAAGTCTGATTTCAGAGATAATATCCGGGTACTATCTCTCCTTTGTGATTACTTATTTATTTCCTGTGCTTAGTCTTGAAAGAACTCTATAGATTGTACATTCCTTGCTATAATCTGAAAACATTAACATGGTATCAAAGCCTAGGTAGAGAAAAGATTCATTTCAGATTTAGGAATTCAATCTAACTCTTTCAAACTAAGAGAAACATTATACCGAGGGTTTGGCTCGGAGATAGTGACATAAACTTTATATCTTATGAGGACTTTGATTATTCTTAGAGGATTAGAAATAACCTCGATTATAGAAAACTTCTTTAGAGGTAGGGTTAATATTTGCATAGGTTAAAAGTTGAATATGCAAACTATGTGCTTTTTAGCCTTATTGCAAAAATCTAATTGGCTCCTATAGTTGGCCAAGAAGGGTTGAGAAATTAGACTTCAAGGTTGTGTCAATCCGATCCTGCATATTTGGTATGGCCAAACTCACTCAGAATTATCTGATTTAAGCATGTTGTCTTCCCTCAAGGAAAACTACAAAATGCCTTCCCTTAATTGGTTCATACAAGTTATCTGGGAATATAATTTGAGAGGGAGTCTAATCTTGTGGACAATAAAAGGTAGACAAACCTAAGATTCAGAGGGAGAAGATAGGAAACATATAAACTTCTCACTATTTAATCTAGAGGAAGTAGATCACCTTGAATGGCATAGGCCCCAGAGATCATAACCTGGTGTGACTTAAAACATTCATAAATTGAATTATGAGCGGACCATATACTAAATATATGGATTGAAGAAACTCACCTTAGTGCATGGCATGCACATACATGAGAGGGAATTCAATCATGGGCTCACTTGCACCTAGTTTTGCATTTTAAACTCCTTCCCTACATTTTGTATTATGGTTATATGTATGTAGGAACGTATCTTATTGGCTATTAGCATAGTTGTAGATTTGTATAACTGGATTAAATGTTATTTGCATATTCTTCATTGATATGTTATTGTCATACTTTGCATGTATATGCGAGAACATATTTCATATATTGTTGACATATGATTACATTGGCATATTTCATGTATATGAGGGAACATATTGATACATATGTTGGCATATGTGTGTATGGGAGGATACTTCCTTTTATAGTTGAGTCTATATTCATGGTCATTGATGTGAGAGCACATTTCTTTTATAACAAAGATTATATTGCAGCAAATTGGTCATATGGTTTCATAAGATAAGATTTATGTGGTTATACTTATGCTTATATGACTAACATCTTTGTTATGAATCAGATCTTGATATCATAGATTTGATATCGGTTGAGTCCTTGTGACTCGTGGATCTTGGATCCACAGGAGAGTACATGGTGACATCATGGACGTGATGTCGGGAAGCCATTACTCTGAGCATTTAGTGAATATCATGGATATTCGGCCAATGCTCTTGATATCATAGATTTGATATCAGTTGAGTCCTTGTGACTCATGGATCTTGGATCCACAGGAGAGTGCATGGTGACATCATGGACTTGATGTCGAGAAGCCATTACTCTGAGCATTTAGTGAATATCATGGATATTCGACCAATGCTCTTGATATCATAGATTTTGTATCAGTTGAGCCCTTGTGACTCGTGGATCTTGGATCCAAAGGAGAGTACATGGTGACTGTTAACATATTGTTCGTTCGTGTTTAACTATGCATATATTATATATATATGTATATATATATAATATTAATAATAATTGTTAATATATATATTTCTCTGATAAATATATATTGGAACGAACTCATATATATATATATTAGTTATTAATAAATGATATGTATAATGAAAGTATCAACAGCCACATCTCTCTATAATGAATAGTCACAACTATTCATTATAGATTCTATATATAAATACAAATATATTTTTGTAGAATCAATCAATCACCAAGGCAATTGCATTCTACTACATATTAGTTTACACATTATCTTCAAATCTACATTTCTTAACATGGTATCAGAGCCAAGTTCCTTCTGTAAAGCCTAATCGCTTGAAGGAAGATCTTATGAGCACACATAGAGGATGAATACTTCTGACACTCACATTACCAGTCTAGCTACAAAACTTTTTTTATCGAGTGTGAACCTTATAATTGAAGTACTGGGAATTACACTGCGTAAACACCTTACTCAATCGCAAAAGTCAAATAAGATTCTGTTGGTATCACAAATTCAGAGAGGTGAAAGAAATAAATTAAACAACTTGGGGGAGTACTGCAGGAAATAGAGACACCTATTGATGGAAGGCGGACACCTGAAACTCGCATACAATTAATAATAACACCCACTTATGATT
>MU227284.1:292953-309497 GCA_018584345.1 Thuja plicata
ATTAATTAATTAATTATTTCAAGGTGCAAGTCGGCCAGCCTTGAGGAAGGGTTGTGACTCTTGAAGAGTCACCATTATGGGTATAAATGAAGAATGTAGATCTGCTCAAGGAACTCACCGAAAACATCATGTGATAAGTACTTGAGCAGATTTAGAAGTTCACTCTCTCATAGTATTCTTATTCTTCTTGAGTGATTTATTTCAGACCTTCTAGGAAGCAAATTGAAGGATCGAATTAAGGCTTGAAATAGCAGATCCAAAGGTTCGAATTAGAGAAGAAAAGAGCAGATAAATAAAGTGAATTAGGGCAAATATTGAGGAGCGAATTCATGCATTTAGAAGCAGACCTTAATGGCGAATTAATGTGCAGATCGGTGACCACTAGAGGAAGCGAATTGGAGCATAGTTGTGGCGACTTGGACCAGATCAAAAGGGTGCATGTTTGGTTATACTTTGGGCAGATCTAGAAAACAAAATCTGCTGGCAGCGAATTCAAGATGAATTCACAAGACCTTAAGATCAATCTCAAGGGCAGATCCAGGAACGAATTCATTTGTCTTAAGGAGCAGCACTTATATAACTTCATACGACTGTTTCGAACAGCCTGATTGGCAGACTACTACAACACAGATCGGAAGTCAAATTAACGTCAAATTGAATCAGATCTAGGATGAATTGAAAGCAAGTCAAAAGAAGCCCTAGGTGGACTAACTCGGGTCACATCTAGAGGGAGTTGAAGGCTCAGTTTTTGAAGTCTCATAAGTCTGATTTCAGAGATACTATCCGGGTACTATCTCTCCTTTGTGATTACTTATTTATTTCCTGTTCTTAGTCTTGAAAGACCTCTATAGATTGTACATTCCTTGCTATAATCTGAAAACATTAACAAAATGTACATACTTTTTGATACCTCTAACACTTGGAATTATCCAATTTGTTGTCTTGCTTGAAGGGATCTGATTTGCACTTGCTTTAATTCGATTTGTACTTATTTTCAAAGAGCAATGTTGTTGAAATGAATTGGATTCCTTTTCATATATAGGCAATTAAGTCTAAGGCACATGTCTTCTACCCAGGCCGACTTGGCTTGTGGTTGTATAATAAATTGAAACCAATTTATTTAATTAAAATTGCATCCTCTCATTTATTAAAATTGCATCTCATCATTTGTTTGAATCGCAGCCCCATTATTAATTTTATTCATGCCTTATCAAATTAAATTATTGGCCCTCTCATTGGTAATTTAATAAAACTCATGCCCTTTGTACGATCACCCCTGATAAATGCCAGCATTAAGCATTTAATATTTTCTTGGTTAAAATTGAATTCACAGCCCCTCTAATTTAATAAAATCCATTCGCTTATCTTTAATAAATGCACACGTTGGGCATTTAATGATTCTCATCTTATTTAATGGCACTATTTATTTCATCCAAGTTCGATTGCCAAAGTAAATGGTTTTCTTTCAAAGCTCAGTGTTTTCATTGCAGATTCCATCAATATTTTCTCTTCAAACTCCATCTCCATGTAATGATGCCTTATCGATTAGTTTCCCATGGGTCAGAATTGGAGGTTTGATGTGACAATCGCCACATCACACATCAGATCCCACTATATTATAAGCTAATGCTTGCCACTTGAAGGTCAGATTTCCACCCTTCAAGCGGCAAGATTCCAGATGAAAGTCGGATTTCCACCTTTCAAGTGGCAAGGCAAACTCAAAATTCCAATTTTCATACGTCATTTGAAATCATATCCAAAGAGTTAAATGACAACTTGATTTTCACATCTTCCATGGGGAAACCCACCTTAGTCAATTTGCAAGATACATCAAGGCTTGCCACTTGAAGGTCAGATTTCCACCCTTCAAGCAGCAAGATGCCTCGTAAAGAAAGTATAACTCAGAAATCAGACTCTTATGTGCCAAAACAAAATCAGAGATTTGTATCTAAGAGGCTATTTGATTTGACAACTTTCGGCATAGAGACAAAATAAGATTTTCATTGTCACTTGGCATGAAAAAACATAGACATGACAATTTAGTGAAACCATTAAAGATCAGCTTTATAGTTGTTGAATGTCACTTGCATTTAAAGCCCTCATAAGGTAGGTCGAGTTTGAGAACTTGATGTGGCATGGTGGGATTGAAGGCCTTATGTGTCAAAGGTTGCCACATGAAAGTCGGATTTCCACCCTTCAAGTGGCAAGGTACCACATGAAAGTCGGATTTCCACCCCTCAAGTCGCAAGGTGCCTTTACCATTTAAAACCTAAGTCAAACTCAATCCAACTCCGATGCCTTGAAAGCAACTAATTAATCTTAAGCCCAAACACTTGACCATTGCCACTTCTCTTCCATACTTCTTCAAATTCGCCACTTCTCAGTTCCTCTCAACAATTTCATTTCCAAGAGACTTGCAAAACTCTAAACTATTGCCAAACTACTCTACCAACTAAACCTATCAACACGAAGAAAAAAGAGGTGGTCCCCATTGGCAATGGGGTGATGGTGTGAAAACCTCACAACAATAACCAATCACCTCATAAATTGAAATTAGATCATCACCAAAACAAAAACCATACTCCAACTTAAGTTTTGAATCTTCTCCTAGACTCCATACCTTGCTATTTTCACCAAGTACAATGGTACAAGTCGGGGTTGTTCCATCATCCAACTCAAAAAAAGGAATATCAATCATGTTCTCAACACCAATCTCAAACAATGGGTTATCAAAGGATACCACAAACTGATTTAGCAAAGAAAGTGAATAGCTGCTATGATGAATACCGAATTCAGGACTATCATACCTATCATTAATGATTTTGTAGCTGTCCCAAATCTCCTATGGGTCCTCATTATCATTTTCAGCAATATATTGTGGATCCAAATCAACAAAATCCCTAAACTTCTGCTCAAAGTCAGGCCCGTGAAAAAATAAATTAGAATTTGTCTCTAGATCTTCATCAAAAGGAAATTAATTCCATGTAGGATCCACATCACATTTAGGTGCTAACACGTTTGGATCCCAAGTGTCAAGGAGCTGATCTCTTTGTCCAGAAAAAATGTACTCATTGAACTCCTCATGAGTGGTAAACTCAATGAATGAGCCTCTCCCCAAATCACAAGTACGAGAATCATTCCTCTCCAAAGGCTAATTATGGACATCCAACATGTATCCATCTTGACCAGCCTCACTAGAAATGACTGAACTCAAACCAAAGGTTGTCGTCTTGTCCTTTTCTTCATAAAAAACCTCAACCACAGTAGCTCTATGCATGAACAAAGAGTTACCCTAAAACTCTGTAACAAAGCCCTCATGTTCCAAGGCAATCTCTCTTTGGATTCCTCTTTATTCACCTGCTCCTCGGTCTCAGAATGATTCGTTCTTCTGAAAGCTTTATAGTTGTGCAAGTGTACCCTTAGTCTCTCCCTACTTTTCTAACTCTACCGAACCTGATACTCATTAAATGACAAATGATGTTTGATCACATCAGGAAGAGTGTCGTATTCTACAAGAGCATTCCTAAATTCATTCATAATTTGCTTAGTGGTAGAACTAATTTCACTATTCTCTTAGGAAAACCTAAACTGAAGACTTTGCACTTTAAAGCTAAGGAAAGGCTAAGAGTGACACCAGTACCCAAAATTGTATTTATTATAAATAGTAACAAGCTAAAACTAGTCAAAACCATCCAAATCTTGAAACTAAAGATATTGCTCTCTGATGTTGAGAGGTGCTATGAAAAGAACATGTCAGCACTTACTAAAATAGAAATATGCTCAAACTAAAAATGTTCTCTAAAAGTCCTTAAGTTGAAGATTTTGCACGTTTAAGCTTAGAGGAGGCTGAAGCTATGACCACCTACCAAAAATAAAGGTTACTATAAATAGTAACTACTAAACATAGCAACTGCTAAAAATAGTAAGTTAGCCAAAACTCCTAACTAACCAATCAGTGTTCAAAGACACTAAAAATAGTAAGTCTGGGACAAGTTGTCTAAACTCACTCTAGAAAGTGTAGTTCATCTCCATTAATCTGTCTAAACACACTGACGACATCAAAATACCCCTCTGATCTAGTTGACACCAACCTAGAAAACCAACATCAACTACACTACAAGAGAACCAAAAAATGGGGACACTACAGAGATTATCCCCTCCATAGTTGTCCTTAAATCACCCACAGTATGTTGATGAGTTGATCAATCCACCCTCAAGATGACATTTCCTTGGCCCTAAAGCGGATTGACTCCTATAGAAGTGTAAGCAACAACTTTGGTAAACAACAAAATTCAAGAGTTTGGTAGAAACCATCTATTTTGAGCTCCTAGGCCTCAATTGGTTTCTTAGAGTGTCCCTTCAACTCTTTCGAAAGATCTAGCTTCACCATTGTTCTCTCGACCTTCTAATCCTCAACTATAGTATTCCACCAAAGCCAAGTGTTTCTAATAAGTTAAGTGGTGGCAATTCTAAGTAGAACCCCATCTAAAAGGCCTACAAACTAGATAAATACTCCTTTGTTTCATTCTCCAACATCGTACCGTCTCTTTATCCCTCATGTTCCCTGTTGGTTGTCAAAACCACAGATTAGAATCCTATGAGTCTTGCCAACTCGATGCTGGGATATCCAATCGGTTATGGCCAACGTAACAAGATCAATTAATTTGATCTTCTGCACTTTTGGCTCTGCAAGGCCAAGGCGGGTGCACCTAATCCTGAACAAAACACTTAGGTCCAAGATTGCTTATGGCAGATCAATTTGAATATGAATGCAACAACAACTTCCTAAATTGCAAGAAATATAGAAGACTTTCAAATTGCACAATAATACGAAAATTGTTGAAACAATGCCAAATTTGCAAGTTCAAAGATAACTTTAGAAGGTAAACGCTTCAAACTTGTGGATAGAAAACAAAGACAAGTGATTATATGAATATGAGAGTATATAGAATAAAGAATAATTATGAATTTTAGAAATAAATGAATATACTAATTCTTCAAAGGAAAGATATGAAATAATTGTCAGAGTATAGATTATGAATCACGGATAATATAAAGACCAGTGCCAAAATTAAAAGGGCAAATAGAGTCAGTATTATAAGTTTATTACGTACAACTTTATAAAGATTTATGCACTTAAACTATAAACAATTTAATAGTCCAGATATGATAGATCAAATATATTTAAGCAACTTTAAACTAGTCTAGATTGCACTTTAACTCCTTAGGTACAAAGACAAACTAGACACAGATACGGAAACAATAAAATATTTCACTATATCTATGATAATTTAATTTAAAATGCTATAAATGATCTTATCCACTTACCTGAAAATTAAACTATTTACAAAATTAAAAATAAAGATTATAAAGGATAGAACTATGCAATATTTCTCAACTCTAAAGCTTTGTGCAAATAAATAAAATAAATATGCTTACTGGTTATGCGAGAAATAAAAATGCAATGAAGACACTCATTACTGATGATCAGTCCACTGCAATTCAATTCCAGAATCGTATATTAAAATGTATTCAATAATCCAGTATTCCACGGGCTTTGTTAAATATCAATCTTTGCCAATGAAGAATCTCGTATTATAAATCAGTATAAAATATCCGCCGGTAAGAGAGCTATGTTCGTTCTACGTCTTGTTTGATTTTTCATCTTGTATTTATATGTAGATGGAGAGGCATACCTCAACCATCGCACCTATTCATAACAGAAACCAATCGGTTTCATTAGCCAACATACGTATCATGACCAATAACAAAAAGTCATTCTGTTTCAACTCGACAGTTACTTATTTACAATTTAACTTCCCATCAGTTCCCAAATGGCCGTATGTTATCTATTTACGGGTCATAGAAAGAAAAATTAGAACTATTAATCATTCCCAGGAGATGAGTTTGTTTGAATCCTGAAACTGCACCTTTATTCCTATGCGCTTTTTCACTCCATCATCGGGGACGGTAATTAAAAATATTTCCCTTGGCTAAACGCTGGTTTTTACACAGAGCAATATACGAGTTCTTTGTTGCCATTAACTGAATCGTGTTTCCAACGATGACAACTTGACAATAGTTTACAAGGTTTGCAAGGCTCTTCCTTAGCTAGTCCAACATTCAAGTACATTTCTATAGGAAAAAACATCACAACTATAATAAAACTTGCATAATTGACAATAGTTTACATATTCTAATTAAACAAAAAGTAACTTGAGCGCAAGAGATTTATTCTGCTATGTAACAACTTCCAAAGAACACTGAAAATCAAAATACCTGTGTGTATCTAGTCCACTGATTCAAATATTGAAACCCTGATAAAACAAGGAGTAGGCCACCCAAAACAGCTCGAAGGTCCTGCCAGTCTTTCTTGATTCAGCGTATGACCACTTTAATAACTATTACTTCTATCTTATTCCATCAATGTAAAAGCAATTTTCTGAGCATACTCAACTGTTTTATGACCATAGTAGGCCTGGTAGTAGCGAGCCGTGTTATAGAAGACCTGCAACCATGTTACAAAATTAAATGAAATCAACATTTAACATTCTGCACAAGGAAAATGTTAGCATGCCCAGTAATGCTCCAAAGGGGTGCTAATTAATGCTGTTACTACAAAATGATAATTTGTTGAAAAGAATTAATGTGAACCTAATGGAACATGTTCCCACTCAAACCAAATACATCAACTTATTTCATCAGGAAACTAAATCAATAAGAAGCTTCCAGTTACAGTATGAAAATATTATCAAATTGTTTATTGATTTTACTCCATCATCAGAACATCAAACGTTGGATGAGTTGGGCAGATTGGTTTTAGTTCCTGGTGTTATTCTGGATGCCAGAGAGAGGAGGTTGACTGCTTAAGCAGTATCACACAATGATAATTTGTTGAAGAGCATAATGTGAACCTAATGGAACATGTCATTCAAACCAAATACATCAAGTTATTTTGTCAGGAAACTAAATCAATAAGAAGCTTTCAGTTACAGTAGGAATATATTATCAAATTCTTTTTCAATATTACTTCATCATCAGAACTCCCATGCTTTGGATGAGGTGGGCAGATTGGTTTTAGTTCCTGGTATTATTCTGGATGCCAAAGAGAGGAGGTTGACTGCTTAAGGAGTATCTTATCAGATGGAAGGACTTGTCTGTAGAGGACAGCAATCTTGGGAAGGTAGGACTATAATGTCGCCTTCAAAAAAATAGCTGCAAATGACACATTTAGCCTATTCAATTTCCGTACACTAATTTCGATCTAAATCAAGGAATAATTTATAATTAATTTATTAAATAAAGTTATCCAATAAAGAAAATTTTATGGATGAGTTTAATTAATTTTATAAAGTGACTTAAGTGAATTAAAAGGGGAAATATTAAAAGCCACTTTGTAAAAAGAGAAATTGATTTTGGTGGTGAGAGATCTACCCTACCCAATTTGTAGGTGGAATCATACAAGTTTCACACAAGAGTATAACCGGAAAAAGATTAAACAATTTGTGAAGTCTTGCAAGCAAGACAAATTATTAATATTTGCAAGGGTCTACAGAATATAGACTTAACACTAATTTTAAGGGTTTTAAGGTTATCTAAGGCCTTGGCCTTTCATAGGCAAGCTTTGCTTGCATGACAAAACAATCTTCTTTTGCAAATATTCCATGGCTAATGTACTCCTAGTCGTCTAATCAAACAAACCACAATAACAATTTAGCATAATCTGCATTATTTGCATTGATTTGTCTTCAGTTTTAACATTAACTACATTTATAAATCAGGGAAGAAAATCTAAAAGCTAAAGAAAGTTGAAACTCACATGGAAGTGAAAAATTGGAAAGAATCTATCATGAGAGACAAATTTAGAAGTGTTGAGTACCTCAAGTCCCTTTTCTTCCACCAAAATTAATAGCTTTTAGATATTACACAGGAAAGGCCTTTAAACTTAAGTTGGTAACAAATTTACTGATTTTTAAACTTAACAAGAAAAAATAAACTTAACAGAGAGAGTAGAGGAAGCTTTTACTTAACAAGAAAATTGTGTTTAACTTTTTATGTTATAGTTATAGTCTTATTTTTTATGTTGACACTCTTTTGCTTGGTTTCCTTTGTACTTTGCTAAAAGGAAAATGGCTTCTACAAGTAGAGCTGGTGGCAAAAAGAGGGACCCTTGTTGGAAACATAGGACACCAGCTGCAGCCTCTCGTGACATAAACCACTTAAATATCACCTTACAAAGATCACTTGCTGAGACAATATACCATGTGACAAATGTCTTGAAGAAGCCACAAGGTATGCAATATCAATGCTTGAATCATATGAGCAAAAGATGGCAGAGAAAAAGAGAACAACTGAGGCAATGGAAGCCCCAATGGCAGATTTGAGTCCTACAAGGTCACATGCAGGTGTGGGGACTTCTTCTCTTGGGCCATAAATACGAGGATAAGGAATCTGGGCAGCCATATGTCAAGCTATTTCCACATAACACTCCTTGTGTGCAACCTGGATTGTAAGGCACTGCATGGAACAATGAGTTGCAGCATGAGGCAAAGTTGGCATGTGCTAGATTTTGTTACTACAACAATATTTTGTTCAATGTTTCTTCTAGTTCATATTGGGAGCGATTGGTCTCTGCATTGACCATGGTAGGTGAGGCGTTCAAGGCCCCAACTCATTATGAGTTGAGAGGGCCATTATTGCAAGATGAGGTCCAAAACTCTCATCAACTTGTGGAAGACCAAAGGAGAATTTGGGAAAAGAAGTGTTGCACAATTCTACCTAATGGATGAATCTTTCTAGTTACTTCAAGAGGACAGTTAGTATTTTTGAAACCAATTGATGCCTCTAATGAAGTAAAAAAAAAAAAGACCTTGTGCAACATGCTAGACAAGGTGGTGATGGAAATGGAAGTGTGAAATGTCATCCCAATTGTGACCGACAATGCAGCTACACATGTGGTAGCAAGCAGACTTTTAATGGCTAGGCATCTAACATCATTTTGGAGCCCTTGTGCTGCCTATTGTCTTGACTTGCTCCTTGAGGACATAAGGAAACTAAGTTGGGTGAATAATGTGGTTAAAGATGGAATGAATATCACAAATTACATCTACAACCACACGTGGGTCTTGAATCTTATGAAAGAGCACACTAATGGTAAGGATGTGATCGGGGGTCACATGCTTTGTAACTAATTTCCTCACCTTGTAGAGCATTGCCCAACCTGAAGTGGATGTTTGTGAGTGAAAGATAGTAGGAAAGTCCTTATGCTAGGAATGTTGGAAATATTGTCATTAATGTCGAAGGGCACTCAATTGATATTGTTAGAAGTTCATCATTTCTGTCAAACAAATATGGACAAAATTGTTAGAATATATTGAAAGTATATTCATCATCAATGATATTAGTCCAAGACTGTTGAAGCAATTGAAGTGACATAGTCAAAGTAACTTGGAGCAGTTTAGAAAGCAATTTGGACCAAGTTTATTAAGAAGACGAATGGAGATAAGTCAAGTATGGTTAACTTAATCAAATACTTGGATAAATTTGGCAGTTGATGGTTCAAAGGTTCAAGAAGCGTATTTAATTTTAGAAGACTTTTGTGAAAAGTAAACAAATTGTTACTATTCTAAATGGGAAAGCAATTTGTTGTATGCATATGGGAAAGTTCGATGAAGCTGATACAGTTTTGTTAGAGGCTTTGATACGGATGCCAAGGATGTTGATACTCTTGCTAATCTAGTGGTTTGCAATCTTCATTTGGGAAAACGAGTTACTCGTTGAAGACAAACTGTCATAATAGGTTGAAGGGTTGACGGCAAGCTACAGCGACTTCAAATAGAAAATTATAGTGTGGGGCAAACAATGAATAAAGACCAGTCAGATAAACTGACAGCATATATGTTAATCATCAAAAGAGATAATATTATTAAAATGCGAGTTCATACGGTGGTAAATTGTAATAGCCTCATTTTAGCTCACCATGGTTTGTGGTTTGGTTTAGCCTATCTTCGGCCCTTGTAGGCTAGGTCAAATGGTTAGAGGGCTCCAGTTGGCAGAATAGGAGGCCAATTCCCATTATGAAGGACATGAGTATTCAGAATTGTTCTTCATTTGGTTCAGTTTGGCACACTTACTATTTATAATAAGTGTCTATTTCAAGGAAATCAGGATTTCTATTTATAGTAGGGCGCCTAAACAAGTTATGTTGCAATGTTGAGATTTGGCATCTTTGGCTTGAGCAGATATTCAGGGACTTAATATTTATAGTAAGTCAGTTTGCAGAGCTGCTATTTTTGGCAAGGTACCAGGTCATGGCATTAGCAGTGGTCCTCCCATCCTGACGTCCAGTTGACTCAATGATTTAAATACAATGGCATAAGTTTATCTTATTAAATTATTAATAGAGTGAACTTTACTAATAATTTATTATTAAGCCTATTATAAAGTAATAAAGTGAATGGGGACCAAGTGATGTAATTAATGTACATTTACTGGCTTGTTTTAAAGGGGGGCCATAAAATTTTATAAACCAAGGTCAACACCACGATATTAAAGAGCAAATATTTTAATGAGAAAAGAAAATGCCAAAATCAAACCAAGTGGGGAAAAGTACATAATGCCTCTTCAAGAAATCGATTTCATTATGCATGTGTGAGTTTTGATTTGTTTCTTGGAGGTTTTGGGAATTGTGTATGAGACAAGGGCTTTTGCACATTATTAGCATTGGAGGACAACAATTCTTCAATGTTTTCAGCAATTTGGAATGGTGAAAGACCCATTGAATTTTCCATACAAGGACGGCTTCATTCAAGAGCCATAATTGTGCTTCATCTACATAGTTTAGGATCTGGATTGAATTGAATAAAGCATTAATTGCAGAGTTTTGTGAAAGGCGGCCAATATATAGAGAACACAGCTTTGGAAGCAGGTCTGAATTCATACTTAAGGCAGCCGCTCTTAGTTTCAGACCCACATGACGCCCTAGAGCAAGGCGTTTGGCCTCCAAGACAAATCGATCTGCATTTTTTGTGCTTCCTTGCAAATCAGAATTGGCGTCTGGGTAATTATCAGCAATGTAAGGACATTTGGAACTCATTTGGCAAGTCCACAGAGGTTGTGTCTGGTCTCCAAGTTCCACAATTAGTTGCAATTTCATTTTAATATCAATAATTGCAAATGTATGCTTGTTATTATCTATTGAATAAATAAAAGGATCTTGCCAGGCATTCGCTAGTATTTAGATTCCATTTCATGTATTGTCTCTCCTTTGCAAATTCCAATATATTTATTCCTAAAAAAAGACAAAAAAATTCAGAACACAACAAAAATAATCAAAAACTCAAACAATAACGGGATTGGTTAGAGGTTGAGTCAGCAAGGCTCATCACAGTGGTATCATAGCCAGGTTTCCTTCCATCCTACAGGGTTGGGGTTTTTATGCAGCCATAGAGGTTTGATCCTAACAGGTATTATATACGCAGGGGAAAAATAGAACAAGTTGGTCAGTTGCAGGAAACACAATTGGGCACAACGGGTGACAGGAGAGGTGGTAGTCCACCCAAGAATGCAGAAAATAATGAGGATAGAGAAGCCATGGAAATATTCAAGGGTCTTGAAACAGGGCAGCAACAGGTGACCACTATTTTGCAGCAGCTTACCACAGCCATACGGCATATGCCTTTGCCTAGAGGGAAAAATCATGACAGGGAAGAGCGTGGTAGTACAATTGGGACCCCTAGGGCGAGAGTAGTTCCTGCAGGTACCTATGATAGACCTACACGTCCCACATTCTTGAGGAACGAGTCTGAGGTAGCGAGTGTGGAGGAAGAAGGTGTAGCTTTTGCTAATGACATTTTGGCCATGCATGATGAGTGGGATGCATTGCAACAAAGAGTTAAAGATCATGTGTCATTTGACAGATTCATAACCTAGAGGAGAGACCATAGCAAGCCTAGGCTAGAGAGAAGATTAAGGAATTAGAATAATGATCTTAAACATGCCACTAGCAAGGTCACTCTTCCTATGTTTGATGTCAGTGGGAAAGTCGCAGCTAGAGCTTGGATTAGTAAAGTTGATACCTTCTTGACTCTTCAGCCTATGACAGAGGTGGATACAATAAAAATTTGCAACATTGCATCTGGATGGTGCAGCTCACGATTGGTGACATCACGGGATGGTGACCTTGCAGCATAATCTCATTACCTCTTATCAGGGGTTTTTTGATAGATTGATTGAGTGTTTCGACAAAAAGGATCTAGAGTCATATTTCAGAGATCTTGCTTAGCTTAGACAGGCAGGCAATTTGGATTCTTATATTAGTGAGTTTCACTTGTTGTGATGGTTCCTGATGTGACACAGAGATGTTTGGTCATGTTATTTACTAAGGGTCTTCAGGAGCCTTTGAGAGGTTGACTTAAGGCTTTTGATCCGCCTTTCTTGCATGGGGCCATTAAAAAGGCAAGGAGTATGGAGCTTACAACCCCTAATAGGCAATTTCAACCTAAATCTACCACTTTGCCTTCTGAGGAGGATCATCCACCAGTTGCAGATTAAAAGAAAAAACCAGTAGAAAGATATGATGATGCAACTCATGAGGACCTAAGGAAAAATTGTTATTGGTGCAAAGAACCCTATCATCGTGATCATACTTGTCCATTGAGGCCTAAGGGCAAAGTTAACCATTCCATGTGGGTTTATTATGAGGATGATGAGGCTGAAATTTCAGACCAGTCAGTTGTTTTGGATGATTATGAAGCTCGTAAAGTCTCTTCAAAGTTTGAACCTGATGCCAAACTGTCCTTGATAGCGTTATCTACCACTGTACTACGTGCATCTGCTTTCAGGATTAGAGGATTGGTGGATGGACAACGATATGTTGCCATGCTTGACACTAGAGCTACACATAATTTCATTGATGAGGGATTTGTCCGTAGGTGTACACTTCAAACAAAGGACTTTGCTGGATTCTGTGTCAGAGTGGCAGATGGTTATACCCTTGCTTGCACTAAACGTATATGCAATCTCACTATTTCATTTGATGACTACGTGCTACAAGCTGATTTCTATGTACTCAACTTGGGTGAGTTAGACATAGTGTTGGGTATGCAATTGCTTCAGGACATTGGAGAGTTCACCCTCAACCTACCTTTGATGGAGATCAGATTCGAGTCTCAAGGCAAGAGGTACGTGTTGAGGGGAATCACAGAGGGGGGTTTACACTCTATTTCTTTGTTTAGGGAGAAGGGCAAGGTGATAGAGGAGCATGATATGATTCAACAGGAGTATGACACATATCATGTCTCTGACAGTTTAGGGATATACAACTCAGATCAGCACACTAGGGAGGTTCACTTTGTGAACAATCCTTTGTATGAGATGGATGTTGCATTGTCATATGACAATCTGCTTTTCAAGGTTGATGTTGATCCTTCTCTAGAGATGAGCATTCATGATGTTTGGGATCATACCAATGCATCAGGATTCCAGACAGGTCACGCAAAGGAGTTTTCAGGGGTGTACATGGTAAGGAGTGCATATAATTTTACATTTGATTCACGTGTACATGATATTTTCTGGGTGCACAGTTTAGTGGCGAATGAGTTAGATGATTTGTATGACAGTTTATTTTGCGCAATGTATGGGGGCAAGTCTTGCCAATCTACAGAGTTGCTCTCACATGATGTTTTTGTTCCTGCGACATTGATTGTCAAGATGGTTTTAGTTGGACAAATTCTTCTAGTTGTATTGTTGATGTCGTTGCAGGACATGGTTAGTGACAATAGGGATATTACACAATTCTACCTGTGGGGTCCTGGTGGACTTGCGACTTTCCTTTAGGTTTAGTACAGTGAGCTTCTAGATGAGAGTTTGCTAGGGGACAAGCAATTTCAGGGAGGGTGGACTGTAGTGTCCCATTTTAGCTCACCATGTTTTGTGGTTTGGTTTAGCCTATCTTTGGCCCTCGTAGGCTAGGTCAAATGGTTAGAGGATCCTAGTTGGCATAATAGGAGGCCAATTCCCATTATGGAGGACAAGAGTGTTCAAGATTGCTCTTTGTTTGGTTCAGTTTGACACACTTACTATTTATAGTGTCTATTTTAAGGAAATCAGGATTTCTATTTATAGCAGGGCACCTGAACAGAGTGTTGCAGTGTTGAGATTTGGCATCTTTGGCTTGCGCAAATATTCAAGGACTTACTATTTATGGTAAGTTAGTTTGCAGAGCTGCTATTTTTGGCAGGGCACCCGATCATGGCATATGTAGTGGTTCCCCCTCCAGCATCCAGTTGACTCAGTGATTTAAATTCAATGGCATAAGTTCATGTTAATAAATTATTCATAGAGTGAACTTTATTAATAATTTATTATAAAGTAATAAAGTGAATGTGGGCCAAGTGATGTAATTAATGTGCATTTAATGGCTTGTTTAAAGGTGGCCCATTAAATTTCATAAACCAAGGTCAACGCCATGATATTAAAAAGCAAATATTTTAATAAGAAAAGCAAATGCCAAAATCGAACATTATGCATATGTGAATTTTGATTTGTTTCTTGGAGGTTTTGGGAATTGTATATGAGACAAGGGTTTTTGCACATCATCAGCATTGGAGGGCGACAATTCTTCAATGTTTTCAGCAATTTGGAATGGTGAAAGACCCATTAAATTTGCATACCAAGATGGCTTCATTCAGGAGCCATATTTGTGCTCTATCTGCATAGTTTAGAGGGGTCGAGGGACGCTTTTGCGTCTCCCTGTCTCCTTTGGGGACTCTTTTGCATTCCCCCGTCCTCGAGGGGGACGTCGGGACATCCCCGCGTCTCCGACAAAACGGCGGCAGATGGGTGGTGCCGCTGGACACGTCGGGACGGCGTCCCCCTGTCCCTGGTGCGTCCCCGTCTCGGAGACGTTGGGGATTTTTTTTTTTTGGGGGGGGGGGGGCGCATCCCCCGGGTACACTGCTATTGAATAAATAAAAGAATCCCTGCTAGGCATTTGCTAGTATTTAGATTTCATTTCATGTATTGTCGGTCCTTTGCAAATTTCGATATATTTATTCTCAAAAAAGACAAAAAAAAAAGTCAGAACACAGCAAGAACAATCAAAAACTCAGACAATAACGGGATTGGTTAGAGGTTGAGCCAGCAGGGCTCATCACATAAATATATGCAGTTATAATACGGCAGCATACGGTAACTTCAGAGTATAAACCATCCGTGGAAGACAGCGATAAAGATTATGGCAGTGACTTTATTTGTTAAGGCAGTGATTTATATTTTCGCAAGCAATATTTACATGTCAGCGAATTATGATGCGATGTCACTTGAGCCAGCAATCAAAAGGTCGAGGACGACTTCTTTCAGCGTCCAGTTGTTAAGAAAAACTCAGATATACGTTTATAATGCCCAGCAATGTATACGTGCAAGAGACGTGAGTATAAAAGTCGAGACGTGAGTATACAGCCAGCAATGTCTTACGTACCGATGCTATGCAGAGAGAAAGTGATTACATATGGAGTAAACAGAGATTAAAATACTAAACAGTCAGCAAAGCAAATTCTAAAGTCGTAACAATTGCATAGCATAGACTTTGTAAATAATCGACTCTTTTGTGAATAATTAAGAAGTTAACAATGTTATTATTTAATTGCAAAAGTTTTGAAGGAAAAGGTGTGATTAAATAAAAGGTGAATTATGTTTTAACAGAAAGGAGATATGTAGGAAATATGTCTTTTTATTCTTAGAAGGCACGATCTTTAGAAATGAAAGATATATATAGAAGTGTGTGTGAGAGAAGTGTAGTTTTGTATGATAAAGATATATCATAAACCAATTGAGATTTTATATGTAGATTTATAACAGTTTATGAGCAGATTAAAAAGTATGAGAAGATAAAATGACAGACTTGATGAGAAGAATATAAGGAGTGTTATAGCAGATGTGTGTGAAGAATATGTGATCACTTTATGATATTTCTATGATCAGGTTATAGAAGGCTTTATAATAGTTTTGTGGAAGTTGTTATAGCAGATTTGTGGAAGACAATATAGCAGATTTATGGAAGAGATTTATAGTGGATCCATCATCCATTGATTAAGCAACATTACTAAGGTGGAAGTTTGAATAAGGGGTTGGTGCCTCAAACAGAAAGAGGGATTGCTGTCCCTAGCTAAGTTGGTGCTTAGCAGAGTGGGAGTTGGTGCTTCGAGTGAGTTGGTGCTCGTAAACTTATGGGCTGGTGCCTTTAGTAGGTTGGTGCCTACAAACATTGTAAAAAAAGAAATATATAAAAGCATTGATTTTTCGTGGTTTTCTCGCGCATTGTGTTTATGATATTTCTATGATCAGGTTATAGAAGGCTTTATAATAGTTTTGTGGAAGTTGTTATAGCAGATTTGTGGAAGACAATATAGCAGATTTTTGGAAGAGATTTATAGTGGATCCATCATCCATTGATTAAGCAACATTACTAAGGTGGAAGTTTGAATAAGGGGTTGGTGCCTCAAACAGAAAGAGGGATTGCTGTCCCTAGCTAAGTTGGTGCTTAG
>MU227284.1:309547-323686 GCA_018584345.1 Thuja plicata
GGAAGTTTGAATAAGGGGTTGGTGCCTCAAACAGAAAGAGGGATTGCTGTCCCTAGCTAAGTTGGTGCTTAGCAGAGTGGGAGTTGGTGCTTCGAGTGAGTTGGTGCTCGTAAACTTATGGGCTGGTATCTTTAGTAGGTTGGTGCCTACAAACATTGTAAAAAAAGAAATATATAAAAGCATTGATTTGTCAAGGTTTTCTCTCTCATTGGGTTTCCACGTAAACATTGTGTTATTGTGTTCTCATGTGCATAATTGTCAATTTCAGTAATTGATGCTATTGTGATGGATAAAGTTTAAATTGGTAAAATTCGTATTTGGCAGAATGGATGTTTCTCCTGATGATGTTGATGTTGATGTGGGTTTGTTATTTATTGATGATCACCTAACTAAGTTGGAAAGGGGGCCAACTAAATGAGAGGTGGATGGGCCTGTTGAGGCACCTATTGAGGATTTTATAACTACCTCAGCACCACCCACCTAGTAGCAACAATCTTTTTTGAGCTTTAGTCATAGACGCAATTTATAATTTCTCATTTTAATTGACACTGAAACTTGAACTTAATATGTATTCAAAGCTTGCAGTTATTTTGTGGTCTACGATATGCATTGACCTCAATTTTATTCAGATGTTGCATTTGTTGAACTAGTTTGTGATACATGAAGAGTCAATAGCCTTGTTTTCCTTTCCTTGCACTTGTGGTGTTTGATGATCATCTCTCACGTTGACCTCTTCTAGGGTTTCATGTTTTGCAATTACACTTTCTTCTTTTGATGCAACCACATCTAATGCCTCCATTTTATATGAGGAGTGGATGCATGAGACTCCGATGCAATTGTTCTATTGCAAACATTCACCTTGTGTTCCCTAAGGTGTTCTTGCTCTTCGCTTCCCCTCCTTAGGTTCGACTGATGACTTCTTCGCTCCTTAGGAGGGTACTTCATCTGTAGATCAATGTAGTCCTCTGAATACATATCTTGTTGAAGTATTCCTTTTAACCAATCTAGACTCAATTTCTCATATAGATGTTCAATTTTATTCAATTTATAGGTTGAATCTTGGAACTATAATTCACATTTGGTTGAACTCATTGGAGATAGAAATGTAACCAAAATTCTCTTTCGCCCCCCAAAGAAAATTTAGCAGCCATGGTTATGAAAAAGATCTGTAATGCTTCCAATCAATCAAAAGTCACTTCATGTATCCCAAATTCATCATCTTAAAGTTGATAAACAAGGGAAATTGACATTAAAGGTAGGGAGAGATGAAATACAAGAGATAGTAAATATAAATAGAAGAACATCTACAAGAACCCCAAACCCATTGCAAAGAAGATAAGAAGTATAGAAGGAACATCGCATTTCATGGAACCAAGTGACAACAGAGGAACTGACGAAGACTTATAAGATTGTCCAAAGGAATCATATAAAATTAAGTTGGAAGAAATGAAACTTGGATTTAAGAACTAGGATAAATTTCAACTCATCCATAATCCCTTGTTTGAAGTTGAAATGTTCTAAGTTTATGACAACCCACTCTTTGAAGTAAGTGAAGAGGTTAGTTTGAAGTCACACAAAGTTTAAGATGAAAACAAATCTTGGGATCCAGGAATCATTATGAAAATATAAAAAATACTTGTGGGCAAGCATTTTCTAAGAAAAGGAAACTGTAATGTCCCCAAATTCAAGACCTAAGAGAAACATGATTTGACATGTTTTAGTTAAAGATTGAAACTTTTTAATATAAGTTTCCAACGTTTATTGACAAACATAAGGAAGGAAAGCTCCTAATATCACATAATACCACATTGACGAATTATCACATTGATATGGAACTCAGAGGTTTGTCGTCCACTACCTCCAAGCTCGAGGGTTTTCATACTCAAACCTGCTGAAAGCCAAAGCTTCCCAGAATTATCCAAGAGAAAAACATAACCAAACATCTACCAAGCATAATCCAAATGAGCTTCTTTATGTTCTTTTAAAGAGCATTCCTATGACACTTTGTTTTCCAACTACATGTCTCTTGGAATTCCTTTCATTGTCTCTCTATTATTCCCCCTTTTTAAATTAAAATGACTTTATTAATTTTCATTAAGCTCCAATAAAGTCATTTTAATACTTTATTAAGCTGTTATTTAGATTGTTCATGTCCCAAAAAAAAGGGACATTACAGTCCTCCCTCCTTAGAGATTGTTTGTCCTCAAGCAATCATGAGCTTGCATACCAAGACCAGGATCCCATCTAAATCTGCAAACAGCTCTATGGTACATTCTGGGACAACTAAAATCAAACCCTACCACACTATGAAGCAATATGTTCAGATGCAACTCATTCATCAATAAGATCCCAAGGCCAATTTGAAGAACTATCGCTCTCATCACTTGAAGTCTTCAACTCAATCTCAGTTTTACATCTCTGTAACTCATCATAACCGTCATCCGAAAAAAGCAATCTGAAAAACATGTAGGCTGCAAATCATCTTCCCAAAGGAGAGTACATTTCATTCCACTATGAAGTATAATCCTCTTTATACTAATCATTCAATTTCTTCTTATTTGTCATCATCAAAATATTCAACTCATCATCTTGTGGGTTGAAAGAGAAATGGTATGGACTCCTCACAATGCAATCAAGATGATAAGTACCACTTTATTTTTGAAAAGATTGGTGCTCACATCCATTGGACGCATACCCATGATGCTTTCGCTACTCTACTCTGTCAAAACTACAGCCTGGAAGCCTGTTATCACATAAGATCCAATTTGCAAACCTGCTGCAACAAATGGTATCAGCATTATTAAAACTGAAAACATGATTTTTACCCTCTTCAAGAATACATTTCTTGTCATCTACTGGTAAAAAAATTTGAACATTCACTTCACAAATTCGAAAATGACTATATTTAGCACTCACCATCATGCCATCAGCTCCTAGCTTCACTAGAAAAACTATTGAGGGAAATGGATTCATACTTATAACTTCATACATAGCAATGATTTCTTGAAACAAGTGGTGCTTACTACCAAGTTTACTTGCATAAAGCATATCAAACTCCTTGTGATCATCAAAACCAATCAGCATACTGCAGTTTGAACTTATATGGTCCCCCTTATCTTTGTCTCATTTGAGAAACTCTCATGCACAACTTCTAACCCGGAAGATCCTTGATCATTTTTGTCACATGGCTGAAACTACTCTGAAATCTGCCCCTAGAATCTGTTATAACAACAATTTCATTGCTACATACTGGAGCATCATAGAAACATTGATCATCAAATTTCTTGAGTTTGTCTCCTTGCTGGTCCTTTTGATATTCATTAACATAATGTGACTCATTTGAGTAGAGATTAGTGGAAACATTGTGCTTACTTTCATTCTCACAAAGGGTATTGATTCCTTCAACAATTTGTATGATCTCCTTGGTTTTTGAATTAAGTCCATCTTCCTTGTGAGTGGCTGTAATAGAAGTCTGATTTTCAGCCTTGTATAATGAGTAATGAGTCATGCTTAGCTGTAGACAAAGCTCGTCCACCTCTCTTTCCTTGTTTTCTGCAAACTTGATAGCAAGATCCCTATCCATTAGCAGCTGCAAGTAATCTGATTTCATCCTTTCAAAAGCTTCTTTGATTGTTTGCAATTGAGTACTAGTGACTCCACTTGCAACTTCCCTTTGTCTCTCCTCAATTTGAGTTTTCCAAGTAAGATCCTCAATTTATTTGAGAGATTCATCTGCCCTTGTTAATACTTGCACAAGCTTCTCTTTTGTAACCAATAACTTGTCCATCAAATCTTGCAGCGATAACAGTTTTTGTTTAAATTCATCTAGGGAATATGGGTTGTCACACATTAAATTTTCTGATTGGTTCTCAATTGTAAGAAAATTATCTTCATCACACTCTGTTGTCTCTCTAAAAGATGTCATGCATTCTTCATTAGCACAAATGGGACAGCATTAGGATCATATATGGATTCATTAAATAAGTTTCTCTCTTCATGTATTCTATCAATACAGATTTGCAATTCACCAATAAAGAGTTTTGAATACTCCTCACCTATGATGATCGATTCTTCCTCCACATTATCCACCTTAGCTGATTGGGAACCATTATCCTTTGTGCTTTCATCATGCCTAGTAAGAGACGTATTCAAAGTTGTATTTCTAACTTGCTCCTCATGAGTCATGACATTGCTTTCATCTGTAACCTTTCCCTCATCACCACTTGGCTGCAATATATCTTCTTCCTTAATAATTCCACAAATGTGTTTAGGTGTCTAGGCCTCCTGACATGTGAAACAAATCTGCTCTTTCCTCATTTGGTTCTTACTCTTTTTAGAAGACCTTGTAACCTGTAATCCCAATTGTTTTTCGAACTTCTCAATTTTCCGCCCACAATGTTTGAGCACTTTGTTGACTAACTCATAAGCAGATTCAGAGACATTTTGTTCTTGTCTTGAGATGGCTAACATCATATGTAGAAGTGGCTGGAAATGAGCATCACTCTCATTAATTGTGACCAAGAAATTTTGAAACATGGTGTGTATTAACTATTAAGTCATACAGCCTCAAGTCAAGCATAAGATTACTCAATCTAACTTCTGCAAATGCTTTCAGTAGGGCAACTCTTCTAGAAAAATGAGGACTCCTGATATCTCCAAGATATTGGAAGCTATCAACTATTAGTTGAAGCACCTCCTTCACTATGTTATCTTCATAGGGTTCTTGAGGTGCCAAGATTTTTATGATCTCCATCAAACAAGTGGAAACCAAAAGCCTTATATCTCCATCTGAATGCCTCAACCACTTGTGTTGACTCAAGGTAGTCACTATAGGAGCTAGACTACTCTGCAATGAAACAGAAAATGATTGTTCTACAATTGTCAAACATCCCTCTAATTGGCTCAGAGTGATGAGAATTTCTTTCTTTGTTTGTGATTCCCAACTAAGTTTGAAACATAGCTCACAAAACACTTTGACCAAACTGTCATCTGATGCCATTTTAAAATCTGTAAGAGGCTACCCCTGCAAGCAACCTCCCCAAATCTGACCACTAAACAGATTGTTATCTAAAGAATACAGAGGCAATTTCTAAAAGTGATGATACCACAGTAGGAAGCTACCCTGAGCTGACACAAGTTTTTTGTCCTTTTAGTTTCAGATCACTGATAAGTAATTCATCTGATAACTTGTTCACCCTTTCAGTAACAGCATTTTTTTCTCAGGTTTACAGTTGATTATTTGTCCTTAAGAGAGACGAAATGTTTGGTAACAAGTCATGAAAGAAAGTATGGTTTGCAGACAGTAATATAAACCAGTAGAGAATGCAATGTGCATGAATCAATATATACATCTAGAAAAACTACCACTGGGTTAACAGTATCTAGCAATAGTTTCCAGATAAATCTCAGACTGAAAAAACAATTTAAAGTTCGAATCCCATAGAGATTTGCATTATGGTCTAAATGAAATTACAAATGAAAAAACACTGTAACACTCTAACCTCTCAACGCTGCAGCAGAGAAAAAATTCCTTTCGGATATTCCCCAGAAAAAAAAGGCTAAGTCAGATCATCATTACGATAACAAACACTAAGTAATGCGATTGTTAGAACAAATATTCCAAACTCCTTTCAGGCCAACCGACTTCACCAAAAATCTATTGTTTAGTGGAAATAGGATCGAACTGTGTCTTCCCTTTCTGATAACTCTGTCAAGTATGCTGTGCTCATGTCCTTCTACAGGTGCCTACCCTTCTTTCCCAGATGTGATGGCTTCCCTCAAACCATCTTTGAAGTACCTTGGCCACTGCTGCCAAAAAAACTTTAACAAGCTTGTAGTGGCTCTTGCGCAGTCCCAGGAGGCGTGAATATTCCTCTCTTCCTTTCGACCAATCAAGTTAGTTAAAGGTTGCAGAGCCCAGCACTGATGAAAAAAAACATTAAGAGTTCGACACTACAGAGAAACTCTTCCTTCCAGAACATTAAACTCCCTTTATGTCTCTAGAAACTTATCGAACTGCCTCTTGCATGTATCATAACTACACAACCCCTGCTCTTTTGTTTTGGAAAGACTTAGATGGTCAAGAAAAACTTGGAAAGCAACCACAGTTAGCCCAGACAAGGAAAAATGTTGGCTACTTCTCTAAAATATGGCGAGTCGAGTTGTGCACCCAAAGTCTTCAACCAGAATCAGCTTGACATCTATTAGCGCTCAGAAAAAGCTATCGACGGCAGTGAGTGAGTCCCATGTCGGTAAGATATCTTTGTTTTGAAGATTTGGTCAATCATTTTCCACTTTTGCGAACCACAATCTGCCTCCATAACTTTTTTTTTAAAAACTCCTTTTCTTTATTCGTTTCAATACTTCCTCAAATGCATACTGCTTCCCAATAACTGTGGAAATCTTGAAGTCATTTTCAGAGCTAGCTCAATATATCCACATAAATGTGCTGAAACAGCAATGGCGTTCTCCAGTATACTACACATACATTTTCTGGTGAAGGAGTCTTATACTACCAGCTCCCAAAAAAACTCTGTTTGAACCCCAGATTTTTGCAGACCATAGATTCTGAAAAAAATGGCACAACAATCCCCAATTTGAAACAGCAGATGGCTCTAGATTTAGAAGAGAATATAATAAGACTTCACGCAAACACCAGAAGTAGCATTCGGTGGAAGGATATAATAAAGTCTTAAGATTTCATTCCACAATCCTTGATATATTTGGTCGACTCGAAACTTCAATTTAAATTGTCCATTCTATTTCTCCAACTTTAACAACTATTATGAGCAATGTAGAAGCAGCTAATTATTAATTCTTCTTTCCTGTTCAAATATATAACCCTTCGGTAAAGTGTCCTCATAAAGTTTTGATATTTGGTGGGTCAAATCCTTAATTCAATATTTTCTTGGCAACAATACTAAATTCTTGAAAATAAGTCGTCCGTTAGTAATCAAGTCGCAACATATGATCACCAAGAAACAGCACTATTTTCTTTTCATTCATACGACTTTCAACATATTTAGGCCTCCACTAGTCTTTCCCTCCTGCAAACTCCAACTCACAGCATGGCAACAAACCAATGGAAATGTTGACGGGAATATTATTTTCCAGGCCGCCCAAGAAATAGACTAAGGTTCCAATACATTAATCTTCAGCAAATATTCTTTTGAGATAAACTTTATTTTCCCACGCCCCAAAATATTATGCTTCAAACTTTCTTATTTGCAAAGTCCCCGATACCACTTGATATAACTAAAAATTCACCCACGCTAAACAAAGAGGGCCGCACTTCTAATATTTCAAGACCCACATGAGCACTCAGCACCTGTACTATTCTTCAGAACATTCAACCTTTAGAAATAAACATTCGTTGACTTCAAATATCAAAATCCTTCGAATTATTGATTTTGGCTCATATTAATAGAAACAAATAATCACCAATTGTCAGCACCCTTTGATTTCCGCCATAAATGACCAGAATGAAATAATCTTATTTTCTCAGACACAATATACTTCTGTTAATTGCTGTTTTTTTCTCAAAAAGACTTCAGAATTGCAAATACCTTAACTGTTACTCATGAAATCTAACAGGCTAGCAGGAAAACCGGGTCTGATACCACTGTAATATCCTCCTACGATATTATTTCCATATTTTACCGCAGATTTAAACAAATAACTTGCATGCGATTGTTTTCAATTTATCCAACACATTGTACAGAAAATTATAAAACATCAAAACTGAAATAGAGGTTCTGAAATGAGATTTGAATATTAGCCAACAAAAAAAAAACCCAATCATAGCCACAGAACTTACAATCAGATTGGATAACCAGAAATATGAATTTGAAGCACGAAGTGAGACACCTGAGTGATATCTCCAACAGACAATGGGTTGTCGTCCACTGCCTCCAAACTTGAGGGTTTCTGTCCTCAAAGTTGCTGAAAGCCAAAGCTTCCCAGAATTCTCCAAGAGAAAAACATAACCAAACATCTACCAAGCATAATCCAAATGAGCTTCTCTATGTTCTTTTAAAGAGCATTCTTGTGACCCTTCGTTTTCCAACTACTTGTCTCTTGGAATTCCTTTCATTGTCTCTTTATTATTCCCCCTTTTTAAATTAAAATGACTTTATTAATTTTCATTAAGCTTCAATAAAGTCATTTTAATACTTTATTAAGTTGTCATTTAAATTTTAATGTCCCAAAAAAAAGGGACATTACATGTGTTAAATTATGATCAGATTTTATAATTTTAAAATTGTGTTCACAATTTATGCAGAAGTATATGTTTATTAATACAACTCGAACTCTACACAGTTCGATAATCTCTTTATTACAATCTCATAATGATAGAACTGAGATATGTATCAATATCTAATTTACTATGAGTCAAAATTGATCTGCAATAATATCGATATCAATATTGATATTAATAATAACAATCTTGTTCATTGTCAATCTGCAATAATATGATGTCGTTGATAATATATAACTTGTTGGACCTTGCTTTGCACTTATCAATTTCTGTACTTAGCAAGATATGATTTCAGTTTCCACATATATAGGTTGTGAAGAGACATGTCTCTATGTGAGACATGTTCTTATTAACCAAAACGACCGATGTTAAGTCTTTATCATTCATTAACAAATCGATATGTTTGTGGTGATATTAATATCGATACATATTATTGATTCATGGCATGATTAATAATTATAATATTAAACCCGATCATACATGTATATATTTAATAATATATATATATATATATGATAATTAATTTACTAATTATTAATCATGCATTATGATAACCATAATCATAGCAAATAATCATATCAGTATACAGAAAAGGGTAGGGATCAAATGCTCAAGGCTGATAGGCCACTTATGCATTTGATTTCATCGGTTAGGATAATCCGACTGAAGCTACAATTCTCTAACACTCCCTCTTAGCTAGGGAGGAGAACTTCTACCCATAATGTAAGCACAATAGATCCGTTTATTGTGGGAAAGATATCACCTTATTGTGATATCAGAAGTTAAAGTATATGAATATCAAGTCTCATGATATTCATCATAAGCTTGTGTTAGTGAAGGATATCACCTCACCGTGATATCAAGAGTATGGCATGTCCACGAATATCAAGTCACATGATATTCACCATAACTCACTATATCCATTATGGTATGTGCATTGGCATCAAGTCACATGATACCTACCATAAGAATATCTATTCATGACATATCCACAGATATTAAGTCACATAATATCCATGATGAGTATCTCAGTAATATTATTTATTATGGCCATCCATAGATATCAAGTCTCATGATATTCACCATAATTATATATTACTTAAGAGATATTAACTATCATGACATATCCACGAATATCAAGTCTCATGAAATACATCATGATAGTGTAGTCAAATATTGTAAAGTCGTCACTTTACAATAATAACCAGAAATACAAGTGTTCATCATTGAAAGATTGTCATCTCTCAGTGATGTTCACAGGGGCCCATGAAGTCAAGGAGTCACACACATGACAATAAACGAGTTTACACATTAAACATCTTTAGAATATATTAGTACAACAAATTATATTGTTGAGACTCAACCTCAGATGAGATTACATTTTTACCATACCAAGCTTACCTCTAAAGTATCCAACCTTTGTCTTGGAGAGAGGATTGGTGAGAATGTTTGTCGTTTGTTCACTTGTACTAATATATCTCAACTGGATAACATTTCTCTCCACCATGTCTCTAACATAATGGTAGAAAATTTCTATATGCTTTGATTTTTCATGGAACACAAGATTCACTGAAAGCTTTACACAACTCTGGTTGTCACAGTGAATGATAGTAGGATCCATGGATTGTCGAAACAATCCTACAAGAAGTTTCCTCAGCCATACAACTTCTCGAGCTCCCATGGATGCTGCAATGTACTCGACTTCTGTGGAGCCTTGTGCAACTGAAGATTGTTTCCTACTAAACCAGGAGATCATAGTTGATCCTAAGCTAAAACTAGATGTAACTGTCTCCAATTGTGCCACGCAAGTATCTCAAAATGTGTTTTGCTGCAACTAGATGTAACTATCTTGGCTCACACATGAACTGACTAAGTGCATTTACTGCATAACAAATATCTGGTCTACTGTTGACCAAGTACATCAAGGATCCAATCATTTGCCAGTAGAGAGTGGAGTCTGCCAATTCTGAGTATGCTACAACTTCTTTTAACTTATGTAAGTGTGTTTCGATAGGAGTGGCCATGGGTTTACAATCCATCATTCCGAACCTTTTCAAAATGTCAATAGTGTATTTTCCTTGATTTAGAGTGATACCATCAACCTGCTGCCATACTTCTAAACCAAGGAAGTAGTGTAGAGGGCCCAGATCCTTCATGTCAAACTCAGATGCTAGATCTTGTTTACAATTGGTAATGAGATGGTCTTCTCCTGTAATCAATAAGTCGTCAACATAAAGAATGAGAATCAACATTTCACCATTAATTACCTTGAAGTATAGATTCAGATCTGCATCATTCTTGGAGAAGCCCAAGCCTGAAAGATAGTGATCTATCCTCTCAGACCAGGCTCGAGTCGCCTGTTTAAGACCATATAGAGCCTTCTTTAATTTGAAAACATGAGAACCATTACATGTATTACAAATATTTCAGGTTGCTTCAGGTACACTTCCTCTTCTATTATGTCATTAAGAAAAGCAATCTTCACATCCATTTGGTGAATTTTCCATTCTTTTGATGCGGCAATAGCAATCATAGCCCTAACGGAGGTGTATCGAGCAACTGGACCAAATGTTTCTTCATTATCAATTCCCTCTTTTTGATAAAAGCCTCTGGCAACAAATCTTGCTTTATATTTTTCAATACTGCCATCTACAACATGTTTGATTTTGAAAAGCCATTTAGATGAAACTACTGTTTTGTCTTTTGGTCTAGGTTCAATGTCCCAAACATCATTTTTTTAAAATAGATTGGCATTCTTTTGTCATGGCATCTTTCCAAACTTGAAGTTTGAAAACTTCTGCAACACTCGAAGGTTCTGATTTGATGATTTCACTCATTAAGGCAACATAGCTGGAGTATTTATGAGATTTTTTGCTTTCCCTGAAGGATCCTTTTGGTGCTACATAATTCTCAGCCTCTTGAATCATTTTCCTTGCCCATAGAGGTGTTTTCTGGTTCATCTGCAGGATCCACAGGCTCTTTTGGATTATCATCTTCCATAAGTTTAGCAGTCTCCCTCTGAATCTCAGAACCATGGTCCTCTTCTATATTTTGGGGTCTCTTGATCTTCAATGTCTATCTCATGAATGCTCTTGGATCTTTTGAATGCAACATTTTCTTCAAAAATAACATCCTTGCTTAGCTCAATTAATTTTTGTCCAGGAACATAAATCCTATATGCTTTAGATGTTTCACTGTAGCCAACAAACATTCCCTTTTTGCCTGAGGGTTCTAATTTGGATCTCGTTTCTTTGGGTATGTGAATGTAAACGGGACAACCAAAGATTCTCAAGTGGCCTATATCAGGCTTTATTCCTGTAAATGCTTCTTCAGGATTTTTGTTATCCAAAAGTGAATGAGGTCATCTGTTTTTAAACAGCAATACTAGAGGCTTCAGCCCAAAAAGAGGTATTGAGGTTTTGGTCATGCATCATGGCTTTGGTTGCTTCTACAATTGTCCTATTTTTCCTTTCTGCCACCCCATTTTGTTGAGGGTTATAAGGAACAGTAAACTCCCTCTTAATCCCAGCAATATTACAAAAAGATTTGGAGTTATCAGAGGTGCATTCCCACCCATTATCTGATCTTAAGGTTTTAATTCTTTTACTCGACAGATTTTCTACTAGAGCCTTGAATTCTTTAAACCTCATAAGGACTTCATCAGACTCTTTCAATTTCAAAAAATATATCCATGTTTTCCTAGAATAGTCATCTACAAAATAACATAGTACAAGAATCCTCCTAAAGAGGTTACCTACATAGGTCCACATAAATCAGAATGAATGAGTTCTAACACATGTTTAATTCTACTTTCACTATTATGAAAGGCGCCTTTAGGGCTCTTTCCCAAGGCGCATCCTCTGCAAGTTCCTTCATGTCCTTGATTAAGTTTAGGTAAACTTGTCACCATTTTCTTTATTGAAGGTAAGTCACAAAAATGGAGATGCCCTAATCTTCTATGCCAAATCTCACATGAATTTGAAGATTCGTGAATTAGGGCTTGAGAAGAAGTGCAAAGCTTGTATAAGCATCCATGTCGAACTCCTATGGTGTGACCTTTCTTGATAATTGAGTTCTTGGGCCAAGCTAGAACTTTACCATCCATGAAGGTAACTAGTGTCCTTTGTCTTCAAGGGTTGATATAGAAACCAAGTTTCGCTTGATACTTGGTACAAATAATACACCTGTCAGTTGAAGAGAGATGCCTGATTTTAATTGTATAGTACAAGTTCTGATTCCTTTCACAAGGTAGTTAGAATCATCTCCAATGGTAACTTCCCCATCTAAATTTTACAAAATTTGAAGCCCCTTCAAGTCGATCCTCATATCTAACTCCCTTCACCATTTTGCTGAATATGAAATTCTAGAAAAATTAAATGGTAGTTAGTTTATCTCTCCTTATAAATCTGATCGGATCTTCCTTAAACTTGGCTTGATACCATGTTAAATTATGATCAAATTTTATAATTTTAAAATTTTGCTCACAGTTTATGCAGAAGTATATGTTTATTAATACAACTTGAACTCTACACAGTTCGATAATCTTTGTATTATAATCTCATAATGATAGAACTGAGATATGTATCAATATCTTATTTACTATGAGTCGATATCAATCTGCAACAATATTGATATCGATATTGATATTAATAATAACAATCTTGTTCACTGTCAATCTGCAATAATATGTCGCTGATTATATATAACTTGTACCTTCAAGGAACCAAGTTGGCTCTTATCCCAAAAGACTATGAAGATGCTCTACAATTCTGGAAACCGGTCCTCTTTTAATTTTCAAAGGGAAAACACATACATATATATATTTTTTGTCTTTTTTCCAATACATAAGGAATTACGAAAAAATATCAATTAAAATAAATGCTTCAACTGAATAATCAATCCATGACTACTTACGACTACATTACATTGATATAGAAAGATTCATTTTATTATAATTGACAAATACCATGCACCCACGGTAGAAGGCGATTCTTGAAGCCCTCGACTCCACTATGCCTCACGGGATAGAGTCGCGGCTAAAGGAAGCTAGAAGTGATGGCTAAGATCGTACACATCCCACAAAGGCAAACCGCAGCAAGGAAAGTTGACGTCTAGCAGTTACCTTTTGTAATATATTAAAATGCCCAGCAATAACAAGCCGCAGCAAGAATGATTAACGTCTTGCAGCCTATGTTATATTAGAACTTCGAATCACAAACGCTCTCTTTCCAGCCATGCATAGATCAATTCCAGTGTTGTTGATCACGATTCATTGGCATTAACCAACTCAAGGTGAAGAATGCTGATTCGAATTTACAATTTGATAGCAGGTAGAAACCCTTTTCTCACAACCAAACAATTTCGAAAATCACCAGTTATAAAAATGATCAAAGATGGTGAATGAAGTATTTTGAAAGCCTCTATATAGATCTGAAACTTCATTGTGAAGGCTCAATACAATGCTTCAACTTGACTCATCTCATGACTTAAAGCTCCAAACTTATGATATAATCATTTGAATCATAGATCAACTTATCGCCGACTTATCGGCGATAAGTGAACTTATCGCGATAAGTTCAGGCTTGCGATAAGTTACATAACTTTCGCGCGAACTTATCGCGCCGATAAGTTTGTAACTTATCGCAGAGAATATCGGCGATAAGTTTCAAACTTATCGCGATATTTTGAGAACTTATCGGCCGCAGTCCTCTTATAGGGACTGACGGCCCAGACTTGGCCAAAATCACTTTTTTTCTTTCCTAACGCCATTTTAGAGAGAAGAAGGGTTTGGTGGAGAAAGAGGTTAATTTGCAGTGCTAGAGATCGATTTTTTGTGGATTTGGAGCGGATTCGAAGAGATTTTTCAAGCAAATTCGGATTCA
>MU227284.1:348653-361699 GCA_018584345.1 Thuja plicata
GGTGGAAAGATGGTACCAATTTTGTACACCAATTTATCTTGATAAGTCTGCCCTTGTTTTAGATCTGCAACTCCAATATTGATGTGATGTAGAAAATGCTACCACACAGGTCCAAAATCGCAGCCCTTTAAAGTGTTAAATTCAAACCCCAAGGCATGCGAATTCTGTCCAAGAATTTGCCCTCAAGTAATGTGTAAAATAGTAGATGTGGATCAAGCCCTAGATTTCGCACCCTTGATATGTATAATATTCTGATCCAAATCGCACACCAAATTTTGTATCAATTCGAACTCCAAGTATATATATAAATTCGCTGATGAATTCCTAAAATAATTCGCTCCAATTCGCTGCTAAATTTCACCCCAATTTGCTGATAAATTTGGCTCTATAATGCAAGGATAATTTACCTTCTTTGGATTCTTGAGAGGAAGAACAAACGTTATGCTTTTGGTGTGTTCTCCAAGAATCGAACTTGAATACATATGTGCCTTGGTAATTAACTATCCCTCCAAGAGATGGCCAACTCGGGCCCTTTTAGTTAATTATTTTATTTGTTTATTTTCTAATAATACCTTATTATTGTAAAATCGCACATGTATATATATCGCAAGGGTGATAATAAATAGCAAATTATTATTACCTTTAAATGCCCGAGTTGATTTTAGCTGTAAAGGCTATAATGTTAACAATTTCAAGGCATATAAAAGGAGATCATTTCTCACCATGGGGCAAAATAAAGGACAAGGAGAAATTTATACAAAGAAGACAAAAGTGCACGGAATCAAAAATATTTTCATCAAGAAGGCTTGTGGCAAGGAAAATTTTGAAATACATTTGGGAAGTTGGAGATAATAATGTAAGATATATAATTATTTCATGTCTTTTAGTTAGGGCAAATAATTAAATAAACAAACATTGTAACTAAAAGACATGTCGGTCTAAAAGCGCTCCCTAACTCTTATAAAGGGAAATTAGGACTGGGAATTAGAGGCATCACATTGAATTATCACCATTAGTTGTAACTCTTTATATTTTTAAGCAACAAAAGTCAATTCTCTTGTTTCAGATGTGTCGTGGATTATTTCACCTCAAATTAGTTCTCTGTTATTATTATTTATAGTAGATAATTGCTACTCTAAATCAACTTGTGAAGAAATTGTATGTTGTTGACATTGTCTGAACATCAAGATACATTTGAGACTTATTGTCTGTTGCTTCTTGTCTAGTTGGTCCTTCAAGGGGAAGGTTAAACTCAACCAGACTGACTATGAAGATATCATACAGTTATATAGCATTGGGGTTTGGGTAGTTGATAGATCCATCCACAGGAGGATTTAAAAATTGTCTTTCGGAGTTATACATAGGGTTTGGAAGTGAATAACTCTATTGCCCAAATGAAATAAGGCACTGGTCTGATACATATTAAAATTCATTCAAACTACATATCAAATTTCAATTGAGAAGAATAATAGAAGAAGTAAATAGCAGATAAAATATCAAAGTAATTGTAGAGGCGAAATAGAATTAAAAGGAGATTAGTAGGAAAGAAATTAAGCAGATACTTGTAAGAATCAGATAGAAGAGAACATTACAGCAAGAAGTTAGAAGTAATCAAGCAATAAGTAGATCAGTTTGTTCAAAGATACATGCCACTTTGAAGAGACTAGAAATAGAGTATAGATAGAAGATAAAATCTGCTATAAAAATCTTCAACTTGGAGATACAGTTGGAGAGTAGGTCTACCTACCCAGGTCTTGCAGAGCCTGAAGAGTAGGGGAATTCAACCATAATTTGGTTATTCTCAATTGATTGGCCAAGTCACTTGAAGAGTTTGAGCACAAAGTTTGGCATGCTTTAACAACTTTCCAATCTGTTGATTTGGGAACCAACAGAACATATTGAAGACATTTCATTACGCACCTATGGCTGGCCACCCTAATTGCTATAAGAGTTACAAGATCTATGAGAGATTGAAAGGGCTAAAAAAAGAAGTCCTTAGGTATGTTTAGGACTGTCCTACATATCAATAAAAGAAAAATGAACATACTTATCCGTTGGTTTAATGCAGCCCCAGCCGTTCCCAATCAAAAATGGGAAAATATCTCTATGAACTTTATTACGGGACCTCCCAACGTGCAAGGGAAGGATTCCCTGGTTGACCAAATTTGCTCACTTTTATGTTATTTTAGGATTGTTTATAACTTTATAGCCGTACAAATGGTAGATATGTTGTTCAAGGAGGTATTTAGATTGCATGGGATGCTTAAAAACATTGTTTGTGATAGGGACAAAGAATTCATTAGCTTATTTTGGCAAAACTTGATCAAATTGAGTAGGACTGACCTTACTCCTAGCACTAGTCACCGCCCATAGATAGATGGGCAAACTGAAATTGTCAATAACTAGGTGGAAGGGTACCTACGAAACCATGTTTTGGGGCAGAAAATGGCATGGGTGAAGTGGTTGCATTTGGGAGAGCATTGTTATAGCTTCGTCTACCACATGTCCATTAACATGTCTCCCTTCATGGTATTGTACAAGTATGAAGCTCCTAGATTTGTAGATTTGTTGTTTGGTGATAGTAGACTGCCAAAGGCCAAAGTTTTACTGCAGCAAAGTCACAATATAATAAAATCTTTGAAAAACAACAAACATTACCCTAAAAATGAGAAAAAGTTGTATGTAGATCAGCACCATGTTGAGCGTACATTTGAGGTAGGGGTGTAATGTCCCCTTTTTCTGGGACATTAGAGAATTCATTGGCCAACCTTATAATAAATTAAATGACTTAAGGGGACTTTAAAAGGGAGATTATAAAAGTCAATTTAATATTATAAGGAGAGTTAATAAGAGACAAAAGGGCTAGGAGACGAAAAAACAAAGACGAGGAAGTTGAAGAGACACCCCTTGACGCATTAAATAATGGAATGAAGACTCGTTGTGGGGATGCTTGGTTATTGATTTTGGAATTGCCTCTTGGAGATTGGAAGCTCTCAGCTTCAGTTTCTTTTCAGCCTTGAGGACGAAAACCCTTTTGGCTTAAAGGTGGATTGGACGTAGCCCCAATTTATTAGCAGAGTGGATTCACATCAGAATTCATCATTGAGGACGGAAACCCTTTTGGCTTAAAGGTGGATTGGACGTAGCCCCAATTCATTAGCAGAGTGGATTCACATCAGAATTCACCATTGAGTCTGACTGTATTTGTTGTTTATAAGATTGGATTATTTTTTTCAGTTATTGTATTGCTGATGTAAAATACAATAATTGTTATTTCTGAGGATTTTATTTGAGTAAATTGCTGGTTTATTACTGGAATCTTTGTATCTGTTGCAAAGTTTATCATTGAATAAATTCTGGAAATTATTTGGAGTTGTTGTGAAAACAATATCCCACCCGGGATATTTCAGCGGTATCAGAGCTGGTTTTCTTGCCAGTCTGTGAGATTTCATAAAGTTATTGAGCAGAGGCATCAAGAGGCTTAGCTTCTAAAATATAACATTAACAGTGAGTCATCATATTTATGGCCTTTTCAATATTGGTTAAATAAATTAAAGGGGTTGTATGAATGTTTGACGGAGGCAAGGCAATTAAATGAGCGCATAATTCCTATTATTATTATAATTAGCCGCTCACTCAACCTTGGGCGAAATAAATATTGGACCCGTCTCTTTGTTGCTTTCCATCGGTCGGGAGCTAAGAAATATTTATCGATTGTTATAGTGGATATTATTAATGGGGGAGAGATATAAGCACAGCCACAAGTTGGTAAAATATTTCTCATTGGGACCCGACTTTTTATTTAGCTTCCTTCAGACTTTGGCCGAGAACATTAGCGGGATACATCAGTGGTTTATTATTTGTTGCGGGAGAATATAAGGGTTGGGATCTTCAAAGATGTGGCTTCAATTATAATCTATCTAATGTTTGCCGAAATAATCTAAATGGAGGCCAACTTATAGTATGTTTGATGTTTTACATTGCCAATAAAATGAATCAAAGGATTCATTTTCAATAAAGCGGGAGAAGTTAATATTTACTTTCACTATTCTCCAATGGTTCGATTTAATAGTTCTGAAGAATGTTGTCGTGAAACATTATAATACTTTGGAAAAGTCTATGGTGTCGGGCTAAATATTTGAAAAGAGGAGCATTTTCTATTGGCTCAAACTCTTGCCGTGAGACTTTCAATTTTGCCACAACTCCATTGATGGAATAACACATATCCGTTCATGAAGTATTTGTTGGGTCGGTTCACTTCCAAGAACCATTACACTGTAATGAGCCCAACCTGGCTCTGCTAATAATTCAATTTATTTTTGCACAAATATAACACTTTCTAGCAAGAACTCCTTGATTTAAATATTTAAATCCAATTTGACATTCGTCAGCCAGCCATACACAATTATTTCAAATGCTTATTTGGTGAAATTCGGAAATTTAACGAATTCATTCAAACACAAATTTCAGATTGACTATCTTTTCAACTTTTCCCAAATAAGTAACACTTTCTGATTTTTGAATATTAAAACAACTCCTGTAAAGCTTTTAGCAAATAGTTCTGACTTTTGTAATTTTCCAAGTATCAAATAACACAACATTCAGGATAATTCTCTCACGTCTCAATGTAGACAGCAAATACCAGACGTTTTGGAAAGAAACAATACTTTGAACAAAATTGCAAAAATACCATGCATCTACCGTATCAATCCAAGGTGATGATGGTCTTTATTATATTGCGGAAGTCCTTGCATGCAAGCGGCAGCCAGCAGGTTGACGCCACAAATAAAAATCCCCATGCAATGCCAAAGGAAACAACCTGCGTTCAAGATCATACCCTGTAAGTTCTCCCACGCCAAGTGCTGTATTAATTACACCAAAAATCAGGATCCCTGTTTGTTGCTCACAGCTGGTTGTAACTCCACGTGTATTTACAACGTAGGCACACAGCTATGTAGTCACCTTTAGCACGCACATTCAGACCCCTTTCAATGTCAACAGAACAGTGCGATTCACCAACACAAGGTGATTCAACAGCAATAATTACACTTTCAGTGTGTAATCAACTTCTCAGCAAACTCCAACAGCAATGAATGAAACTCAGTATAAATTCCCTCTCCTAGCCACAGATTCAACAAAATAGAGACGTAGTGCACAATACTATACTTCAGCAGTATTTGCAAGCAAACCTTCATAATGGAATCTACAATACTTCAGCTGTAGATTTGAAACCCTTATACTTCGGCAAGGGCACAATTCAGAAATCCCAGCACAAAGCCACAAAGTCAAAAGTTTAATCAATAATCGAATGACTTTTCTTATCAAATGGGCTCATATTTATAATCCTCCATTAACAAAAGTTTCCCAAATGAATTCCACTCAACACAACCCTTTTTTAGCAACTTCCTTTAAAAACATTATTATAATAATGTGACTTAGGCTTATAATCAATTAAATAAATGGTCCTTTCCAATGATGACTCAACCCTCAACTTAAGTGAAATTATAAAGTTAATTTATAACTTTATAATAAGCCATTTAATGATTTAATAATAATTTGGCCACTAAAATTTAAGAACTCCTAAAATACTCATCATTTTAATATGTCGTCTGAAATAGGAGTCACACCTATTATTTCTCCATGTGGCCAAATGCACTTTCCAAAAATAGAAAGGGTCCATCTCAATCAACACCTGACTTACCACAAATAGTAAGCACACTAAAACTAAGCTCAAACGGAGTCCGATTTGAGCCAAACGAAGACCAACTTGTAACTTACTGAATTGTGAGGAAGACAAGACCCTCCCAAGCCAAGTATGTGCCTCAGAAGATCCTCTATCCGCAATAATTAGCCTACGAGGATCACAATAATAGGCTAATCTCTTAAACTCAGATGCTGACAAAAACGGGGACATTACAATCCGCCCTCCCTAAGATTGCTTGTCCTCAAGCAATCCAGTAACACACTGAACTCCAACCTCCACCTGGATCCCATAGGTAGAAGCACCTGACATCCCTGCTATCACTGAACCAACTGCATACCAATAACATCATTGGGACCAACAACATAACCTGAAAAATAGTATCTAGTACCTGCACTGTAGAAATCAGGATATCACTAGAACACAACTTTGTAGGAGACCTCAGCACACTCTCCTCCAGTATATCTACCCAATCATCTTGCGAACAATCCATCTTAGGCACAGACCAACTCTGCACTCGATACAAGTCTTGAACATGGTGAACAAATGTGAAGTAGTATGCACTCCCCACAATATATACCTCACTAGAACTTTGATCATCACCAACGGCCTCTATAGGAAAATGAATTGTGTCTGCAGATGGTATAAACTCCTGAACTACAACATCATGTGTACTATCAGCAATGCACACCTGAACATCTAAGGTAATGTTGCTAAGTACCTCACTAGATGGCTCATCTAACACGGGAGTAGCTGCTGGTACAACGACATCATTGCCCGCTCTTGCTCCCAATGTCACTGCATCACCATCAAATGCACCATTCCAAGGCGGTAAAGTACGCCTTCTACGGGTATAGTGTCTACCCGGAATGAATTTCTTGTCATCAGCCATGAAAGTGAATAAAAAATCACAGAATGAAATACTAAATGCAAAAACTGACAATATTCTGAACCACTGAAACTGAGCCCAAATTCCTGCAGGCTAGCAAGAAACCGCTCTAATACCACTATAATGAGTCCAACCTGGCTCTGCTAATAATTCAATTTACTTTTGCACAAATATAACACTTTCTAGCAAGAACTCCTTGATTTAAATATTTAAATCCAATTTGACATTCCTCAGCCAGCCATACAAAATTATTTCAAAAGCTTATTTGGTGAAATTCGGAAATTTAACGAATTCATTCAAACACAAATTTCATATTGACTATCTTTTCAACTTTTCCCAAATAAGTAACACTTTCTGATTTTTGAATATTAAAACAACTCCTGTAAAGCTTTTAGCAAATAGTTCTGACTTTTGTAATTTTCCAAGTACCAAATAACACATAACATTCAAGATAATTCTCTCACGTCTCAATGTAGACAGCAAATACTAGACGTTTTGGAAAGAAACAATACTTTAAACAAAATTCCAAAAATACCATGCATCTACCATACCGATCCAAGGTGATGATAGTCTTTATTATATTGCGGAAGTCCTTACATGCAAGCGGCAGCCAACAGGTTGACGCCACAAATAAAAATCCCCACACAATGCCAAAGGAAACAGCTTGCGTTCAAAAGATCATACCCTGTAAGTTCTCCCACACCAAGTGATGTATTAATTACACCAAAAATTGGGATCCCTGTTTGTTGCTCACAGCTGGCTGTAGCTCCACGTGTATTTACAGCGTAGGCACATAGCTATGCAATCACCTTCAGCGCGCACATTCAGACCCCTTTCAATGTCAACAGAACAGTGCGATTCACCAACACAAGGTGATTCAACAACAATAATTACACCTTCAGTGTGTAATCGACTTCTCAGCAAACTCCAACAACAATGAATGAAACTCGGTATAAATTCCCTCTCTTAGCCACAGATTCAACAGTAGAGAGACGTAGTGCACAATACTATACTTCAGCAGTCACAATACTATACGTAGTGCACAATACTATACTTCATTTTAATATGTCGTCTGAAATAGGAGTCACGCCTATTATTTCTCCATGTGGCCAAATGCACTTTCCAAAAATAGAAAGTGTCCATCTCAATCAACACCCGACTTACCACAAATAGTAAGCACACCAAAACTAAGCTCAAACGAAGTCCAATTTGAGCCAAGCGAAGACCAACCTGTAACTTACTGAATTGTGGGGAAGACAAGACCCTCCCAAGCCAAGTCTGTGCCTCAGAAGATCCTCTATCCGCAATAATTAGCCTACAAGGATCACAATAATAGGCTGATCTCTTAAACTCAGATGCTGACAAAAACGGGGAGATTACACATACCTTCTCTGCGGTGCATTTTCGGATGAAAGGAATAAAATTTTGGAGTTTCCTGTACAGTTGCAAGATAATACTGTGCCGCACGGATTAGCTTTGGCACTGATAATCTTCATCCAATCTCTGTCATTGTCGGAACGGGTGTTGTGATAGTCGAACAGCTGGGTGCAGATTAAGAGGAAATACGAACTGGCATTTTTCTATGGTTATCGTATTTGCAGAGAGGATTCATTTTATGGTTACAATCTTTAGCTACAAAATAAATAATAATCATCGAGCCCTGGTAACAGCAAAACAAATTCTTCAGTCCAGTCTTTCAATCATGGGAGTTACTAGAAACGCATAAGGAATATTGTTTGTTTAACTCATAAATTCTTTCTTGAGCATTATTTTTTGGGCAACTGGAGTGTCCACAGAAGTCATTACCTGTCGTTTCAGGAGGACAGTCTGACTTGATGTGGTCACAATTTTCAGGTGTTAGCAGAGTTTTTTCTTGTAGCTACTGAAGAACGGAATATCTCTGGATAATTGTTTTTTGGCATTTTTGAATACTCGAACGCTATTGGAGTATGAGAGGAGTTCGAACTTGGTCATAGCATGAATTTACTGCAAAGAAATTTTGAAGTTTACCAGTGAAGGAATAAACTTGAGAACTGCGTGAACATTAGCTAAGGAAAAACAAGGACTGGAAGATTTGAGAGAACATGGTTATTCCTCCTTGGTTACAAATAGAGGTCTGAACCGAATAAGGGAGTCTTTATTGTGGGCACAGTACCCAGGAGAGGTGTTTTTACAAATGCCAGATATTCTATCATTTACAAACCTGACTCATCAAATTGAGATATAAATAGTTCGAGAATTAAACAAACTGAGAATCGTCTGCTAAGGCATGATAAGATTGTTGTTGTTTCCTTTAAGCTGATTGTAGCCTCCGATGTGCTGTTATTTTCAAACTGTATTATCTGCTAAGAATAGAATCTCTTAATTTCTGGGAAAATAACAATCGTCAATGCCTGAACGGGACATTAAACTGTAGCAAAAATCTTGGCAAGAAACATTCACACTTTGGCAATAACTTAGAAGAGTTTGGGGTGTTGAAACACAGTCAATTCTTGATAATTGGTTAAAAATAATAATAATAATAATTGAAGTCTAGTTTTGTTGGATGATATCAGTTTTGGTTACTGATCATGTTGTTGATATTCATGTTTGGTCACTGATGTCAACATATATTTCTGTAGAGAAGACAGTTTGGCTACTTGACTGGAAGAAGTGTTCGGACACTGTACGGATGATTCAGAACGATCGAAGTTGGATTTATACAGAAGGATGTGTGTTGACCTTATTCCTAAGGTCGCTTGGCTTTATGTTGCATACTGTGGATGTTACAGATGATTTGGTGGAAACTGGTTTCTGGACTGTAACTGTGATTCTGGACAGAGCAGGTCTCTGTGTTTCGGGTATATCTTTCTGGCGAAGATATTTCAGATGATGCGAACTTACTAGTGGATAGCTGACATATGTTGGAGTAATGGGTTGAGTTCGATTGTTGTTAGGTTACTGGTGACGTCAGTTGTGGCGTGTACTCTGAAGAAGACCTAATTGGTGGCCAACTTCACACATGTAGCATGTAAAATGAATTGTGAGCGTGGATTGCGGATCTGGAAGCATAATTGATGGATTGTAAATGATGTTTACTTGTTATAGGTACTGTGTGTATCTTAGCAAGGGGTTAAATAATTATTTGTATATTGGAAAGCCTTAATTGGTCAACCTAATTAATTATTTGTGTATTAGGAAAGCTTAACTGGCCGACCTAATGAATTATTGTAAGAGGGTATATATGAGTGATCTTTTCTTTTGAAAAGATGTGACAGGGATTGAAAAGAAGTGAAAGCTGCGAGGCTTGTTTGGCTGTTGGATGTAGAGTAGAGTTTATAAGAAGAATACTTCAATGGAACTGACCAAGCAAAGACAGTTGCTATCAGACAGTTCACTGGATTGTGTATTTGCTTTATACACTTGTTCGGATTGTGAATCCTTGAGGGTGGCTTTAACCTTCTTTGGGCAGTGTGCCTTGGCAGTGAGCCTACTATTTCTTTTGACTCCTAACAAGGACTGTGTACTGTAATGTTGTAACAAGCTCCTAACAGGGCTAAATCTTTTAACAGGGATACCATACTCTCAGGACATTATTTGTGGGTGTTAATTCCCACCGAGGTTTTACCTTTAACAGGGTTTCCTCGACAACAAATATTGTGTTATGGTGTTGGCATTTACTGTGTTATCATTTACATTTTCAGATTTGGTTTATAAAGTTTAAAGTTTAATAATCTATATCACAACTGATTCACCCCCCCCCCTCTCAGTTGTCTTTTGGACTATTATTCCTAACAGATCTATGACTGGAGCAACTAGGACTATAATCTGTCAATCCCGGGAATGTTGAGTAGCAGACTTGAAACAATTCTGGGCAGTACATTTGCCTTGACGGTACCAGGAAATATTGAATTTATCAGAAGTCTTGAAAGTTGGGAAGGTTTTTGGACAGTGACAGGAATGTTGGAGTTTTACTGAACCAAAGTTGCAGTTGTGAGTAGTTTCCTCGTACTAGCTATGACAGAATCAGTATTGCATTGTTCACTCCCTTATAATGTGAAAATATGAATATCAAATCTGGTTAGCTTGAACGAGTATTACCAACTACTCTTGCTAATTGGAAGCACATAGAACCTGCAGGTAAACTATTTACTATTCGTGCAAAGGTTGTCTCAGTACAGGATGAATGTTTCTTGTATTCTTAATGCATGAATATCTATATACTCAGAACTTGGAAAAACTCAAAAGTAGCAAAGGTCATTGACTACAGTTGTTGGCATAAATCTTTTGATAGCCCTAACAGCCATGAAAGACAGCAAGGTGTTTGGTGAAATGTCAGAATTTTTAAATCAAATCGAAATTATAATTCTGCATTTGTTTTCTTCATGAATGGTTCTATATATATCTTGCATTGAAAACACAAACCAGTAGTATTCCATCACATTTATAAACTGAAACTCATATCCAGCAGTCAAACTATTTGACGGAATTACCTTAGAGAGAGAGTGCAAACCTATTTGAATTTTCCAGCGGATAAGACAGTCAAGAGTAAATTATGGATTCTCTTATTAACAAACGAATTGCACCAGGCGATTGGACTTGGTTGGCGAGAACTATATAAGATCAGGCTGGGAAACTTAGTGAGTTTCCACAAACCAAATATGACACCTTATGTTTTCTTCGTAGGCTGGAAAATAGTTTGAGTTTGGTAGGGCAGTCACCTTCAGCATTGCTACAGATAGCCATGGATCCTGCAGTGACAGTGTTGGGTGAGCACAGGTACCTGAGGAATAATGATAGCGAGATTAGACTTGCTCTTGCCCTATGTTATAGTCAGTTTAGGAGGATCACAGCTCCATTGGTCCCTTATGATGATGACACTATGCGAGAGGTTTTTCAGTTGATCATCGACTGTATGGTTGGGATTGGTGATATTGGGAGTCTCACTTATGCATGGAAGGTTAGGATCCTGGAGTTGATGGCACGGATCAGATCATGTGTTGTCATGCTTCATTATGATCAACAGGACTTGGTATTGCAGTTATTCAGGCTTTTTGTTGAGTCCATTAGCTCAAGGCATGCCAGGTGTAGCCAAGATCACATGAGAGATGTTATGATTTCCATTGTGGACAACATGGACAACATACCTCAATTTATTTTGACCTTTCTTATGAGGGTTCGTAAGCGTGACAAGTTGACATCTCCAGTTGCCTATGTATTGGTATGTAGTGTCCTTGATCAATGCAAAGATAGATTGAACCCTGGTTTGGTTGAAGAGGATCTTAATTCACAGGTTACAGGGTGCCCCAGTAAGAGCCAGAATCAAATGAGAAAGAGGAGTTCACATGCCAAGAGGCATGGTCTTTAGGACACATTTGTGAGAATAACAAGGAGGAAGAAGCAGCCCAAGAAGTGCAGATCAGCATTGGGGAAATGGAAGACTCCATAATCCAGCTTCAACATAATGAAACACAAGAGATGGAATCAGTTATGGGTGTTAGTAAAGAATATACTAGCATCTTATTTGGTGACGTGGAAGTTATTATTGATAAATATCGTGATGACCATAAGATGGAAAATGTGTCATTCCACGAGCTAATTGAAAACAATGATAACATAGTTGATGAGACAACGCAGCTTGAGGTGGAGGACAATCTAGAAAATGTTGCTCCCATAAATGATGATAAACCAGAAAAATTAATACAGGACAGCCCACTTACCTTTGATGAAGTTGGTCAAAAACCCTTGTCACTTCATGATTTAATGGACATGTTATTGGTCAAGGAAGAGGAGCTTGTACAAGTAATAACAAGGATGGATGAATCTTACAAACTTGTTGAAGATCACATGCGGAAGACTAAAATGGAAGAAGTGCAACATGTAAATGTACGTGGTATCACTAACTCTCATTTGCATACCATTCAAGTAGCATTCAATAAGATGAAAACAGATTACTTGCAGCTGCTTATGGATAGGGATCTTGCCATTAAGTTTGGAGAAGACAAGGAGAAAGAGAATCATGAACTTTGCCTTCAACTTAGCATGACACATTACTCTTTGTACAAGGCTGAAAATCAAATGCCTATGGCAGCCACTCATGAGGAAGATGGTCTTGATCCTCGAACCCAGGAGATCACACAAATTGTAGAGGGGATTCACACCATGGGTAAAAATGAAGGTAAACATTGCATTTCCACTTCATGCCACCTATATGAAACACATTATGTCAAAGAATACCATATGGACCAGCAAGACAATAGGTTTGAAAAGTCTGATTTTTACAACAGCAGCTGTATGCTTATTCATCATCATGATAAATCAAGTGATACCGGCTCTGAAACTTCATTTGATGAGGATAATTTCATTGATGAGAATGTAGGGTTGAGTGGTGATAGTTATGGTGAATCAGAAAATTCAGGGTTGTCTCTAAGGGGTATTGAGGTTTCCCACAATCTGTCTAGAGATTTATCACCGAGA
>MU227284.1:379318-392534 GCA_018584345.1 Thuja plicata
GGCATATGTAATAGAAATCTTAATTTAATATTTAATGTTCAACTATAATTAATGATTATATTTAGTTATACATATTAATGATTATATTTACTTTAATGACTTATATTACATTTAGTTTCAAAGAAAACTCTATATAGTGGTAATTATATAAGATATTGAAATTTATTTATATTATTTTAACTCTATGCCAAATATCTTAAGGCTTAATCTTTAGGACTTAGGCGGGAACTAGACGCTATGTGTCTTTGTTTATTTATACGTTGACCATTTGTTTTTATGTTATTTAGATTTTGTTGTATGTTTTTTGTTGTCTAATTATATTTTAAATAAGTAGAAACATTACATTTAAATCTGAAGTGGAATATTTTTTTTCTTCTTATTTTTGTTTCATATTGAAATATGTTTTGTACATCATACTTTAGTAATGTGATGCTTCCTAAATCCTATTTTGCAATGTATTTTATTGTTAGCTTGTATGATTATATGTATTTTTGTATTTCCCTATTATTTATAAAAATTACAAATCTAAAAACAAAGATTCATAATACAATCTTTTTTATACATGTTTTGTTTTATTGATATTGGTAAAAAATGGTTTGACTTTTTCAAGATATTTTCTAGTGTCTTCTACATATTCAAAGTTTTAGAGTTGAATTATGATGTGTGCCAAGCATATCATATTGTCACACATAAAAAATAAATAATTCTGTATCTAAATTGAAACCATCATATACATGCTCATTTTCACAATACTTGAGTAACATATTAAAAAAATTGAGAATACACTGACTAATTCTCATATTGATCCACCTACTAGCCAGGTTGCCTGAGTTATGTTTTACTCAAATCGCAGTTGAGAAGACAAATACGGATTCTTACTTTGCAGTTGACAAGATAGATATGGTGCGCAAAAAGTTGGGTATTATTTCTTTCAAATGAAAACAATGTAAACAAGAGCTCCATGCAGCAGGAGTTCTGCCCTTTGTAAAAAATTGGAACTATAATAGAGGGAGGTGTGCTCCATAATACTGTAGTATAAGTATTGGTGGATTTTCGGGTTCCCCACCAACACTGGTAATAGATATATGTGGATGATAACAAAAATCTCCATTATTTGTTCATTGAAAAACATCGTGTTTTGCAGTGTTTCACTTTACAGATCCCAGTATTTATTGCTTCTTTTAAAAGAATATTGAAATCAAAGAAGATAAACTATAACAGAAATATTATGTCAAATATGCCTTGAGAGTCTGACGAAATTCTCAGACGTTCCATTTTAAAATTTTAAAATTGCAACTAGCATTGTACTTTAATCTTACAGTATGACCATCTAGGAATTAATCTGGCCTATAACATGCTTAAACTCGTGTATCTTTTGTAGTTCCTTCAAATAATGGAATATTAGACAACTTCACCACCCCTAACATTCTAAAATGAAGAGCATGGAGTCATTTGCAGCGGAAAACCATGCCTGCCTCTAAACAGATGCTTTTACGCTCTTAAAGTAAATTTGTGGAGAATTCAAATAGAAACTAGAATTAATCTAAAGAAAATTTGCAGTGTCGTAACGTGGATATATAAAATATTGTTTAACTAGGCCAATTTGTGCATCAATTTCATAAATCGGTGTCATAATGTGGACATGTGGAGTACAATTAACCTAGGCCTATTTGCGCATCAATGTTACAAATCAGTCTTGTAATGTAGTTATCGAATATTAATACTGTCTGGGAAATGACATCCTTGGATAAGCGGGTACAATGATATTTAACAGATTAGCAAAATAATTCTTCTCACCCATACATCGGATTGGTGGGATGGTATTATATATGCCTCAAGTAGCCAAAAGCTCACAAAATTTTCTAGCTTTAACTCCCTTTTAGGTTTTTAGCTACAAGCTATGAATTGGACCCCACTTTTTCTTTTGTGTTCCTTTTCCCTTTGACTGTCATCGCTTCATATATGCTAAGTCTGCAAATCCCTTTTTACCATGTTCCTCTTCCTCATCGTTGAAAAGTGCATCCTTGAAGAGTAGAAAATCCAAATTTTCCACTTGAAAAAAAATATGTTCCACTCAGCAACAAACATTATGCACACCAGTCACAGAGAAAAGGAAAGTAGCGGTGAAGAAATTTGTATTAGTTTTAAATTTCCTCCACTTTCATTACAAACCATAAGCAGCCATTGCCAAACATAGTCCTTGGCAATGGAGAAATAGACAACGCAGACAATCCAAAAATAGACAGCACAGACAATCTAATATTTTGAAGAATTTATTAACTGTCAAAGCATAGCCTACACATGTGGAGTGTTTGAGAATATTTTTCTCCATTTTTGTGATGGAAAATGAAAAACAACCACCAGCAAAAATCTATTGTCAAATCAGAAAAAAGTAAAAAGGAAAGAAAAATCAATTTAATTGGAAAATCGCTTCAAACCATAGGATATAACTTCTTGCACGGTACCAAAGCAGGGATTAATTGGAGAATGTTGATACGAAAACATTAGTCTCTGCCTATGTAGGCGGGACAAATAAATATATAAAAGGAGACACTAAGTATGACTTAACTATGCCTTCACTTTCGCTGGCAAAATGTCCATGTGCCCTCTATGTGTGTCCACACTAGTGCATAAAACCTAGAGCAGCTCGTTCACGTGCCCTATGACATGCTACCCACTCGGCATTAGCTAATATTTTTACAAAAGTAATAAAATGGATCTAGGCCATTTTTTCCCTTACCGGGAGGATGTTGGGTCTCTGTATAGACGTCTAGCACATAAATGCTGAGAAATTACAGTGTTTCCAGGCAAAACAAAAATGCAAAGGAAGTGGTATTTTTGGGAGGAAGTTATCGATTCTAGATTAATTATATAATTTTCCTTTCCATATGATTGGATTAGAATGCCTAGCATGAGAGATGTATATGTTTCTTGTTGAAGTTATATCTTGAATTGTGAAATGAATTATGTTTTAATTTTAAATTTAGTTTCTTTTCCTATCTGAAATTTACTTTGTGACATTTCTTGCATAGAATCATTAAGTTACTAACTTAATGGATATTGATCACACTAGTGTTGTTAATGCAATGACTTCCACAGTTATCTTCATATATGGTGAATAGTAGATGTTCTAACATCATGAATAATGGAGATTGTAGTGATGCAAACTTACTCAAACTTTAAAAAGTAGGCTCTCTACAGGTGGGGGAAGGCCCCTTATAGATCTATATGGCGGATGAGATCTAAGAGCCTCGGATGGATACAACTTGTTGATTGGGAAGACATCCTCCACTTGACAAGAGAGCTACTGAGCTATCTCCTATACTAGCAAGTCCTTCCATGGTATCCTCTCTCCTAGAACGGATAGAGCTATGACCCTAAAGCTAATCCAAGGTCGGTAAAAGTTGATTGGGATCAGAATCTCGGTCATGTATCAACGGGCAACAGATTTCAAATGAGCGATATTGGACTTGGTGTGGGACCCAACACGACAATACTATGGGCGAAGTGTAAAATGGACAAAAGAAAGAAATCAACGCACCAGATTTGTATCATGACAAAAGGCAGAATGACTAGGATCTGATTTGATCCTAGAAGATGTCTGATTTGATTTGTATTCAATACATAAAACCTATCTCTCTCTTATTTTGGAAAGACAAATAAAATGATCGTACGAGATGGGCCTAATGGTCTTCTAGCCACAATCAATAGAGGCGGGTGCTTCAAGGCATCGACGACCATAAATCTCTCAATGGCAGTCATTGCCTTTTACACCAATAGCAACCGTGGATCAAACAAAAGAAGTCGGGCATACCAAAATGGAAATGCCTATTGCGTAAATATATTTCAAACATCATCAATAATGCATGATATTAGTTCATAGATTCCAAATTTTATTCTATGAATACATAGAAAAAATATTTTGTCTTTTAGTTCAATTTTGAATACATCAAAACATTTTATTTTTTATAAGATAGAAAAATGTGGAAAATCAAATGTCCTCTCAAATTATTAAATTAATTTTCTATTTGAATTTCAATTTTTATTGTTAAAATCTTTGAAGAAATACCATTTCAAATCAATCTTGAATATATCAAAACACTTAGTTTTTATGGGATGGCAAGATGTGGAAATTAAAGTGTTTCATAATATGTGCAATATGTTGAGATTGATGTCAACCCATGGCATATTTTTAAAGAGATGAATTAGTGTAGTTACAAAGGTAGAGAGATGGTTTGATATATATGTAGATATCGGATCAACATTTTTGACAAAGAGGGTTTGATACAAATGTATGGATCAGCATGTTTGAAGATACTAAGACAATCTGGAAGCTGAAGCAAATTTGATCGTGAAATAATGCATTCTGGAAGCATTGTAAGTATCAATTTCACCTTATCTTTTGAATTTAATGATGCATTTCTTCATACTTTGAATATCTTGAGGAGTGCAATCACATTGAGGAGTTAAGAGAATATTGGTAAATCGTCAAGTATCAGACACTCTAAGACACACTAGTATTTTCCTAAGACACTATAGTCTCTATTTTTTGGTCCACATTCCTCATCTTTTCTTGTGGTTCTAAAGTTAAGAAGGTTAAAATTAAGGAGGTTATTTCTAGGTTTTCATATCATAATATCTTCTATAGAAAAGTTAGAGTTGATTGTTCTCCAAATTGCACCAAAGCAAAGAAAAGGTTCTTAGAAGCTAGTCAAAATGCTCTATGTTCCTTTGGATTAATAGCTATGATAATATGAATTTGGGAACATGGTAAATAAGGTCTCAAGTATGATCCATGGAAGTTTCAATCTTAAAAGTGTTGGTTTGTTACCGCTAGTCTGGCATAATTTGCTTTCATCAGTTCAAGTTGTCTTTTCTACTTGCACCAACTCACTTAACTATCAAATACTATAGAAGAATATTGTAGGGACACATTTCAAGGTCTACAATGCTCATATATCAATGCAAATGGTAATCTTTATCTCTTCATGAATGAACAAAGAGCTAGAGTTGAAAGTTTTGGTAAAGTTGTTGTTATTGGGCTGACAAACTTGTTTCCTTCACTTGTGGTATGATTTTGATCGTTTGGATTTACTTTGGAGGATGAGTTGGAATTTTTTAGGCCTAATTAAGTCTTAGGTTGATCCAAAACTTATTATATTCCTCATTTATGTATTTTTGGTCAAATGTTAATGTGATATATGTTTTTTTAATCAAAAGTTATCTTGGAGCAAACCTAGTTAGAGTTTTGAGATGTTTTGGAGGATATATATAGAATATAAAATCATTTTTTTATTATGGTTCAGTTGGAAAATTTTGTAAAAAAGGGAGCTATATCATCTCCATATGACAAATGCATTGTTCTTGTATCGTCCTAAATTGTAAGCACCTAATTTATGTACAATTTAAGGATTATTTTGTACCCACCTCAATGTATTTTCTATGGTAGGATCATATATGGCACTTAATGAATACCTAAATTAAAATATGAGTCCTTCATTCCTTTCAATCTTATTTAAATTTGAGATTGACCCTTATTTCTATGTGTGATCCTCTCTTTTTTCTCCAATCCCATAATTTGTTTCCTTGTCTATGTCATATATACTTATTTGTGGCCTTTGTGACCTATCCTGACACAAAAATGAGCTATACTCGGAAGTCCCGCACATAACCTATATTCTTGGTACCCAAATAAAATTTGGGCTCATTCTCCAATGTACATGTCACCATTGGTGACATGTCCTCAAGGAATGGGGCCCAAATTTGGATCGGAGGTCCATGCCAGGGTTTTGGGGGGAAACTCAGTCATGTGGTCAGCATGCTTAATTCTTAACCCCCAAAATATTATGAGATGTATATAAACCCCCTATCTCTCCTAATTTTGGTAATCTAGGATAAAGGATCTATTTTCAAGTGCATGAATTATCGTGATTAAGTTATCAAGTGCAAGGAAGCAAATCAAGCAATCAAGAAACCATCAAGTTCAAGCATTCATTATTCTCAAAAAAATGCAAGGTATTTTATTCCATAGATCTAGATTTTTTTCCCCATTTAATGCCAAGGAAATTATTTTTCTATCAAGGAAGGAGATCCACATCCATCCATTTTCATTCAAGCCTTCTCTCTCTTCTCCTTAATCAAACATTATGGCAAATTACAACATCTGCTCCACAAGGTTTTGTCTTTCATGATTTCCTTTTGGGTTTTTGTGTTTATTCAAAGCTATTACATCAATGTATTTGATCACATTCAAAGAAGTATTTGCATCTCTAAGGTATTATATGCTTCATTTTCTATATCTATCCTCTCTTACCTGACAAGGGTATATGCACGAAGATGGGGGACCCAAAAGATTCCAAATTTTTTTTTGGTCCCACAAAAGCCATAGCGTGCACGTGCTAGATTTCCTGAGCCTAAGGCTTGGGAAATCAAAGACAAAACACATACGCGTTATAGGGCATGCACACTATAGCGCATACATGCTATGTAACATTAAGAAAATGCTTAAGGGAGGGAGAGAGAGAAAGTCCAACAAGCCCTGGTAGATGAATTCTAGTACAAGGACATTACATAAAATGTAACATTTAAGTATAAGTTACATTTTTATGTATATACTTTCAGGATGTTTGAGAGTGGTTTCAATTTCATAGGAGTTAAGATAAAGATTCTGGATTTTGAGGGTTTTTAGTAAATTCTGGACCTAGCCAAATTTCAGGAATCAACACAATGTCTTCAGCATGATTCTCAGTGGACTATTGATTGTAACCTTAATCCCTTGACTTGTGCATGATCATTTAAGGATCATTTCTCATTGTATTATTTATGCTATGTTTATTTTGGTAATTGACATGTGTGTTTAACCATGTTAGGAGAGAGAGAGAGAGAGAGATCCCTTATGACCCGTTAAAACACCTTAGGACTCCTTACCATACATCTTAGGGGTCGTAAAGGGTCCTATGGGGTCATAATGTGTCCTAGGACCCCTTAAGACCATCAACAAACCCATAGGACCCCTTACCATTCATTATTGTATGGTAAGGGGTTGTAAGGGGTCTAAGAGGTCCTACGACTCCTTAACAACCCCTTAATGTGTCCTAGGACCCCTTAACAACCCTTATAATCCCGAAGATGTAGAGAAATGGTTCTTTCAGTGCCCTAAGGAGTCATAAGGGGACCTAGGACATATTACTATGTCGTAGGACCCCTTTTGACCCATTAGGACACTTTAGGACCCCTTATCATACAACTTAGGGGTTGTAAATGGTCCTAAGGGGTCATAAGGGGTTCTAGGACACGTTAATATGTCCTATGACCCCTTAAGACCACTTACAACCCCTCAGGAATCATTAGCAACCCTTATGACCCGTAAGATGTACAGAGAGGGGTCTTATAGGGTCCTAAGGGGTCCTAGGACACATTACCATGTCCTAGGACCCCTTATGATCCCTTAGGACCCCTTAATATACATCTTAGGGGTCCTAAAGCATCACAATGGGTCATAAAGGGGCCTTAGGACATATTATTGTGTCTTAATACCCCTTAACAACCCTTATAACCCCTAATATGTTGAGAGGGGTCTTCAATGATCCTAAGTGGTCATAAGGCATCCTAGGACACATTAAATATGTCACAGGACCACTTATTACCCCCTAGGACCCCTTATCATACATCTTAGGTGTCGTAAAGGGTATTAAGAGGTCATAAGTGGTTATAAGACACGTTAATGTGGCATATGACCCCTTAAGACCACTTACGGTCCCTTAGAACTCCTTACAATTCATTAGTATATGGTAAGGGGTCCTAAGGGGTCGTAGGGATTCGAAGTGGTCGTATGACACATTAATGTGTCCTATAACCCCTTAATAACCCTGACAACCCCTGAGATGTAGAGAGAGGGGTCTTCAAGGGTCCTAAGGAGTCCTGGGGGGTTGTAGGACACATTAATGTGTCTTAGGAGCCCATACGAGCCCTTATAATATATCTAAGGGGTCATAAGGGTTCCTACAACACATTAATGTGTCTTAGGACCCCTTAACATTTGTTAGTGTATGTTAAGGGGTTGTAAAGGGTATAAGGGGTCCTAGGACACATTAATGTGTGGACTATGATGCCTTAAAAACCCTTACAACCCCTAATATGTAAAGAGAGGGGTCTTAAAGGGTTATAAGGGGTTGTAAGGGGTCCTAGGACACATTAATGTGTCATAGGACCCCTTATGACCCCTTACGAGACCTTACCATACTTCCTAGGGGTATTAAAGGGTCCTAAGGAGTCATAAGGCATTCTAGTGCACATTAATGTGTCCTAGGCCTATTAAGACCCCTTATGACACCTTACCATACATTAGTGTATGGAAAGGACTCCTAAGGGGTGTTATGGAGTCCTAGGACACAATAACTTGTTAACAACCCTTACAACACCTAATATGTAGAAATAGTGGTCCTAAAGGGTACTAAGTGGTCATAAGGGGTCATAAGGGGTCATAAGGGGTCCTAGGACATATTAAAGTGTCATAAGACCCCTTAGGACCTCTTACCCTACATATTATGGGTTCTAAAGGGTCATAAGAGGTCATAAGGGGTCCTAGGACACATCAATGTTGTTTAGGATCCCTTGTGACCAATTACGACCAATTATCATACATCTTAAGGGTCGTAAAAGGTTGTAAGGGGTCATAAGGGGTCCTATGACACATTAATGTGTCTTAAGACCCCTTACGACCCCTTAGGACACATTACCATTCACTAATGTTTGGTAATGCATTTTGAGGGGTTGTAAGGGGTCTAAGGGGTCCTAGGACACATTAATGTGTCATAGGACACCTTAACAACCCTTGTGATCCTTAATATGTAGAGAGAGGGGTCTTTAGGGGTCCTAAATTGTCATACGGGGTCCTAGGACACATTAATGTGTCCTAAGACCCCTTTTAACCCTTAGGAAACCTTAGGACCCCTTACCATGCATCTTAGGGATCCTACAGGATCTTAAAGGGTCATAAGGGGTTATAGAACACATTAATGTGTCATAGGATTCCTTAAGACCACTTACAAACTCTTACGACCCCTTACCATTCATTAGTGTATGGTAAGGGGTCCTAAGGGTTTGTAAGGGGTATAAGGGGTCCTAGGGAACATTAATATGTATTAGGACCTTAGTAACCTTTACTACCCACAATATGTAGAGAGAGGGTTCTTCAAGAACCCTAAGGTGTTGTAAGGGGTCTAAGGTGTCCTAGGACACATTAATGTGTCATAAGACACCTTAACAACCCTTATGATCCTTAAGATATAGAGAGACAGGGGTTTTCAAGGGTCTTAAAGGGTCATAAGGGGTCTTAGGACACATTAAGTTTTCCTAAGACCACTTTTGACCCTTAGGACACCTTACCATACATCTGAGGGGTCGTGAAGGTTCCTAAGGGGTTCTGTGACATGTTAATGTGTCATATGACCCCTTAAGACCAATTACGAGCGCTTAGGACTCCTTAAAATTTATTAGTGTATGGTAAGGGTCATAAGGGGTCGTAGGGGTTCTAAGGGGTCCTAAGACACATTAATGTGTCCTACGACCCCTTAAAAACTATTACCCCTAAGATGTAGAGAGAGGGGTATTTAACGGTCCTAAGGGGTCATAAGGGGACACATTAATGTGTCCTAGGAGCCCTTAGGACCCCTTATGACCCCTTATCATACATCTTAGGGGTCCTAAAAGGTTGTCAGGGGTCATAAGGGATCCTACAACACATTAATTTTCCTTAAGACCCCTTAAGACCATATTGGACCTTTGTATGACAAACAAAATAAATGGAGAAAACTTTGCCTCATTTTTACAACATTCAAGAAGTCTTGCTTGCAAAGCTCCATGTCATATACTTTAAAAGGACTAAATTTAAATGTTCATAGAAAACTACACGCTTAAAATGATGTGTGCCCTCCAACTAAAATGTTTATATATTTTTTCACATGTAGCAGATGAAGGACTTAAGTGTAAAAGGGAACTTATAAATAAAGGAAAATTTAAGATTTCCAAAGAACCCATAATAATGGATCCTACAATCAATCATATGACAAGTCAAATTTTTGGTCTAAAAACAAAAAATCACTAATGAAGGAATAATTAAATACCAAACTAGTCAATAGCGTTCAATCCATCATACACCTACAAGGGATATCAAACAAAAATACACCATGAATCATGATAATATATTTAGTGTGGCCAATAATATTAATCTCATTTATCAATCCAAGCCTAAACCTAAACCCAAACCTAAGTCTAAATCTAAGCTTTGCATTACATTTGATCCTAAGGAGACTATCAATCCAGGCCTAAACCTTAACCCAAACCTAAGATTTAAATATACCTATTTATATTTCTACAAAGATTAATGATAAGTTCTCTTGATGAGTTATTATTAATACTACTTACATGGTGAATGTTATAAGTAAGGAGCATCTTTACATAAGACAATTCAATAAATACTCTTATGACAAATTAGATGTCATGATTAATACTTTTAATAATTTTTCTTGTCCTACCTATGGTTCCATTATTTTTCCTATTGAATTTGGTAAGAAGTGTTTACAAGTCACCTTTATTGTCATCCCAACTTTCGATCAATTCCAAGTGATACTTGGTCGTCCTTGGCTCACCTCAATGAAATAAATTACTTCTCCTATCCGTAAAGTTTTTATTTTTTTCCATAATGGAGAAATTATCATGTTCAAGCATAGTATCTATTAGCCTCTAGCAAGTCATGGAAAAGTTGACCTTGACTTATTTTGGCCTACCATGCCTTAACTATTACAATCGTGTCAAGATCATCTCTTCTTATCTTACCAAAAACTCAAAGCCCAAAATATTTCTAAATTGAGAATTCAGAAGGATGTCCCATATCCTTATCCCAAACCTAAACTCCTCATACCTACTATTCCTTCTATCCATGATTTTGTTCCACCTCCTACATTCTACAAGAATTCTCCATCATCTATCTCTTGACCAAATGAGGTTCTTTTTGTTTTTAATCCTAAGGAAGAAAAGGAGCCAATGTTGATTGATCCTAAACCTTCCCAACTCTTAAACAAAACTAAATGCAGCTACTATTCTTGTGACCTATTAGAATAACTGAGAGAGGGGGGGGGGTGAATCGGTGGCCTCTTGAAAATTAATCCAATATCCTCTAGTTATGTTTCAGTCCTACAAGCTATATGCCTTTAAATAACTTTCACAAATATATACTTCTCGGTGAATATATTGCTTATCCTTTTTCTATACTTTACCGAATAGCAACAATTAAACTTAGTGTTTACCGACCAATCCAGTTTTAGTAATGTGTAAAGCAAAAAATAAAAGCAATGAACCATATACACATTTGACACTTATATTTTAACGTGGAAACCTTGTTAAGGGAAAAACCACTTGCGACGGTAACCCAAAATTTTCACTCTTCTGAAGTGAGCTCGGTGAAGAGCCAACCCTATTAAAGGTTTCAAACACACTGTAAAGTGAGACCTTGTTAGAGGATTCAAAACTAACAGTTTTTCATTCGACCTTGCATTCACTATGCTGTCAACATTAGAAACCTTTGATGACATGTAACTGATTGAATGTTTGACAATGTTAAGTTGAAGATGATGTAAGACATTAAATAATTTAATGGTTTGTATTGTCATTGATGTCAACTTGATATCATCTGTATGGTCATATACATAATGCCAAAGACTTAAGAGAATCAATGGAACATAGGTTATGCTTTCAACAATGCATAAAATTCAAGTATTCACCAAGTGACAGACTACACCGACGGAGTGCACACCATCGATAAAGACAGAGATAAAGTCATAGTGATACCTGATGAGTAGAAGACAGTGTTGCCCGACGAAGCAGAATCATAAGATGCCTGACGAGATAAAAATAGTGTTTCCCGATGAGCAAGATCCAATGATACCCGACGAACGGAGATCCCAAAGCTAACTGAAGTTGTACCGACGGAACTGGCAGTTGTCACTGGTGATGAACTGCAGAATTGACCAATAGAACAGAGAGATCATAAAATAACAAAATATCTAGCTGGCAGAGCTAAAGGATAGACTTAACTGGTTTTTTTATTTGTTTTATTTAAGCACATTTAAGTAAGTGATTAAAGATGATTTACACAACTGGCAAGAAGATAACTATGAGATAAGTCAGGAGTTAAAGCCGTAAATCAATTTGGCTGGATTGTTTTTCATGCCAAGAATCAAGAACCAAGAATTAAGGAATATCATGTCTATATAAGAGACGAGTATAATTTATTTAAAAAAACACTCAGATACATGGGGGAGTGAACTGAAAGAAGATGTTGAAGAGAAACTGATGAAGGATAAACTTCATGTAGTCCTGATCAATCAAGCTAAGGGAGAGCTAAAGAATTCTGCAGACACCAACGAACAGAAAAGCACAGCATCACAGAGCAGAAAGAGTTAAGTACAAAGGAATTGAATTGATACATTGATCAGAAATATATTGTAAGTAAATAGATCTGAAAATCTGCAATTCAGTTGCATTAGAAACAGGTCATTTTGTTTCATTTTAACCATTGAAACATTAAGTCTCTTAACAGAGCAGGACTTAACAGTCTTTTGTACTTGAGGTATATCCTAACAGATTACCAGAAGGTTGACTCATGATAGTAGTATCGGTCTTACCTAAAGCCTATTGATAGTCTAAGAAGAAGGCTGATTCAAGGATGGTAGTAAGATTGGCATAAAACCTATTGACAGTCAAGAGATTGATTCAAGGATGGTAGCATAGATGTCAGATACTAAGTGACAACCTATGTATAAAAATCCTCTAACAAGATTGCACTTAACCATGTGTTTGTAACCTTTAACAATGTTGGCTCCTAACAGGGCTCACTTCAAAAGAGTGAAAATTTGGGGTACCGGTCCCAGTGGTTTTTCCCTTAACAGGGTTTCTACGTTAAAATCCTTGTGTTATGTGTGTATGGTTTATTACTTTAGTGTTTTACATTTCACATAAGCATTTATGGATTAACTGGTATACTCTGCATATTTACTGAGTATCGATAAATAAGTTTTATTGCTTATCGGTTATCAAGGAGAAGAAGGACAGACAAGGTAAACCGACAGATAGTTATTTATTTCAAGTATTTCAAAGGCATACATCTTGTAGGGACTTAATAATCTGAGGTGTATTAATTGGTGGATTGAAGTTTAAA
>MU227284.1:399117-422220 GCA_018584345.1 Thuja plicata
CACTAATTCACCCCCCCCCCCCTCTTAGTTATTACTAACAACCTTTTTATGCTCTTGAGCATCTCAATACAATAAGGATGGTTAAATCCCACTCGGTTAAGAGATTTTCTGAATCAATGGTTAAACTGAAACAGTAAATGATCTGTTCAATAATACAACTTAACTTGTAGATTTTTTAGATCTATTGTTAGTCCACAAAATACCTCTTTGATTAATATTCTCTTCAATTCATTTGCTCCCTATAGACACCTAAATCTGATTACCTTAATCAATCATATTTAGTGTCTTCTAGGACATATCATCTAAGTAATTAAACATTACCTAATTTACCTATGTCATCCTCTAACCCTAATTAATTCAATTAATTGGCTATAGTCCTGATTAATTATTAAAAGAAACCAATAGCTTAATAGATAATTAAATCCTTATTCCTCCTATTATTGAATGAATATGTTAAATCATTTAATTCATTCATTAATATTCTCTTTAACCCCTAATCTAACCCCTCTCAACTACCTAACCTTGAGTCTGAACTCAACCCAACCCTTTCACACATGTTAACCCTTCCTTATCCCCCCAATCACCCTTCTTATCTCCTAACCCCAATCCTTATTCTATCCCTAACCATGTCACATTCCTAATCCTTGATTAGGAACTCAACCCCCAAAGTCAAAGTCAACAATCTCAAGCCAAGCCTATCCATATGCATTTAAGGCTCTTACACCTTCATGAATGCCTCTTACATCCTCATTAATGCTCTTACACCCTCTTTAAGATGCCTTATCCCCTAAATTATTCCCTCATCCCCTTGTCCCATTTCCCTAAATGGTCACATTCCTCCCCAATTTCAACCAAATCCCCTTGTGACAAGTGTCACAATTTGATGCACTTGAAGAAGCACAATCGATATGCTCTCTTCTAGTGGCATATAGACCTCTCTTCAACTTTGCATATGAGCCCTTGGTTTTCCTACCCATTTCCTATATAATGAACCCCTTTCTTTCATATTTTGAATCCACCTTTACATGCAAACTTATAATGCAGATTTAAATAGCCACCCTAGCCATTTAAGAGTATCTTAAAGCTTGTTAGCATAATATAGTTTGAGCTCACATCTATTTTTAAATAAGCATCTTTCATTAAGCAAATAGATATAGCTAAATATCAAATAGGATCTTGAGTAGGCTTTTGGGAAGTTTTTACTTCCTATTCCATAAGCTTATTTCAAGTTTTTATTTAAGGTCTAATCTTGTATGTAGTTAATTTTTTAAGATGTTGAGTGTTTTTAATAGTTGATTATGCTCATAAAATCTTAGATTTCATGGCTTACATTCTTACATCCCATAGACCACAAAGGTCCATGAACCTCACACCTCTACCCTTCTTCCCTCCATTACAGAATCCACCATCCCTACATATAACCCATTTGCAAAATCTCCCATCTATCCATGTACCTCATTTGCAAAATCTCTTATTCTTCCATCCCCTCCATCTGAAGAATCCTCCCGTACATCCCCCATCACACCATCACCATCAATCCAATCATGTCATGACCTTTTCCAAAAGCATGTTGAAGTATCCATTGACTTGAATGAAGATTGTATCATTCCATCCACTCCATATTCAGATCCTAACATCCCACTCCTTCCATTACATGATCCATCTCCTCCACTCAATGATTCTTTATCACCTCCAATTCCAACTATCTCACCACCATTACTCTATCCGCTTGGTCCACTTAAATTCATATGTGGTGGTCCACTTAAAGTAGCAGAAATAAATTTCATGTCCACCATTTTCACTCCTCTTGATAATGGATTCACATCTTGTTCCCTAAGAATGAAGTACCCTATCTTGGATCGAATGCTAAAAAAATGGAATTATCAAGGCAAAAGCTTAGGCCTAAATGAGCAAGGCATACTAGATCCCATCATCCATCTACCATCCATTTCTTGTCTTGTCCTTTTCACTTCCTCCACCCTCCTCTGGATCTTGATGAGAAATATACAGGCCACCATATCTACATGCTTCTGGACATCTCTTGACATCCATCTCCCATCTCTCATCTTTATCCACATATCCTTTTATCCACCCATCCTTCCTTCCATCTATCATTTTGCACTATCTTCCTCCCTTATCCACCCTTCGTCCTATCTTACATTCACCTCCATCATCCTCTTGTTAATCTCTCTTCCATCCTATCGTATCCCCTCCTCATGCTTCCTCACATGCATGACCTATCTTAAGTGGGGGCCTTGCTTTAAGCTTTGATCACAATCCACTCATGATCATTGGGATGTGTCCTTCCCAATCCTTGTTGGGATTGCACCATTCCCACATCTAGAGCACCCCATCCTATATTCCTCTATCTTCGCCTTTTCGCTCAACCGGGGCAACATCGTGTATATCTGCCTCATCTCATCCATTCTCTCCCAATCCCTAAGCTTGTCTGTGTCGGTCTAGTCTTATGTCTGGTCTCACCTATATATATTTTATATCCTTGGTCGGTCTCCTTACTAAAAGTGATCTAGTTTCAGATCCTGAATCCTGTGCTTTAGCAAGTTCCTTATGACGAAATCTTGTTTCAACAATTTGATCATCACCACATCTTTGGCCAATCAGATTCACACTTGACATCTCCATGGAAATGGGTCCTTGAGAGGATGTACCCTTCCTCTCATTGACCTAAATCTAGATCGTCATCATCATCACTGGGTTCTTGTAGGATGTATCCTCCTCTTGACCTAATCTCAATCCAATCATCATCCCATATCATTGATCTCTCTGGCAAAAGGCGTCTTGTTGTTGAATTTTGATCTTGAAATTTGATTTTGGTTCTTCGTTATCATTCTTGATTATTTTCGGTTGTTCTCCTCCTCAAGGTTGTCATGATTCTTTATATCATGGTATGTTGTGAATGGATGCACCTAGAATAGGGAACTTGATCTTTTTGTTTTCTTCTTGTGATTCAGTCGGATATGACCCTTGCATGTATGTAATCTGTTGGGGTTCACATGTTGCACTTGGGAAATGTTGTTTGCTTGTGGGATTTTCTAGCATCATTTACACCATGGTTTTTTCTGCGACTCATGTGTGATGATGGGGCAGCCCCCACGTGTCTTTTGTGTCAATCCTCTGCAACACCGGTGACAAGGCCTTATGTTCCTAGTAACCTTGGCATGGTCTCTAGCATTTCTATATCAAAATAAGTGCTCAACTACATGGCGGTATTCCATCCTAAAATACCCCTTGCTCAAGCTTCAAGAAAAACCTTTCCACCATCCCATCCCCAGCAAATCCATCCCTTTTAGTTCAATCAAATCCCGTCTCAAACCTAACCCTTCATCCTTGATGCAAACCTAACTCTCCCATCCCTCATTCTTCTATCCTCCTTTCTTCTTATCTTTCCCTAATCCTATCACTCTTTGATGTCTTTTTGAGATGTCGCCAGGGCTTCATCATTTCTCCATGTCACCCTCTCGAGGGGGCATCATCCCTAGCCAACTTATATCCTAATCATCACTCTAGGGCAACTTTGTTGCCTACGTCATTATCCCTAGCCAACTTCTATCCTAATCATCACTCTGGGGCAACTTCATTGCCTACATCCACTTCTTCACGTTTTCTATTGTTTTAAACATCTTCAAAATAGTGTTATTCTAACACTATGTCAAAGAGGGGCAAAATGTGGACACCTAAATCTGATTACCTTAATCAATCATATTTAGTGTCTTCTATGACATATCAGCTAAGTAATTAAGCATTACCTAATTGACCTATGTCATCCTCTAGCCCTAATTAATTCAATTAATTGGCTATAGTCCTGATTAATTATTAAAAGCAACCAATAGCTTAATAGATAATTAAATCCTTATTCCTCCTATTATTGAATGAATATGTTAAATCATTTGATTCATTCATTAATATTCCCTTTAACCCCTAACCTAACCCCTCTCAACTACCTAACCTTGAGTCTGAACTCAACCCAACCCTTTCATACATGCTAACCCTTCCTTATCTCCCTAATCACCCTTCTTATCACCTAACCCTAATCCTTATTCTATCCCTAACCATGTCACATTCCTAATCCTTGATTAGGAACTCAACCCCCAAAGTCAAAGTCAACAATCTCAAGCCAAGCCTATCCATATGTATTTAAGGCTCTTACACCTTCATGAATGCCTCTTACATCCTCATTAAGGCTCTTACACCCTCTTTAAGAGGCCTTATCCCCTAAAGTCTTCCCTCATCCCCTTGTCCCATTTCCCTAAATGGTCACATTCCTCCCCACTTTCAACCCAATCCTGTTGGAATTAATGGGAAGTAGTACTGAGAGGGGAGGGTGAATCAGTACCTATAAAATTTTTAGCATCTTACACAATTCATCATTAGTAATCATTCAATTCTGATTTACCAACCATTACTATTATTCTTTCTTATGTATCTATTGTTTGTTCACAATCTTTAATAGTTTTCATTCATTCATAGAAACATTCATGAATTTGACAAACACATAACACAAGATATGGTATTGCAGAAAACTTCTGTTAGGAAGTAAAAACTGTGGTGGGGATGGCACCCACAAAACTTCACTATCTGTAGAATGGAAGAGAGTCGGTTAAGGCTTACAATTTGATCACTTCTGATGATCTACCATGTTAAGAGTATTAAGGTGGATACCTATTAAGATCTACTTTGTTAAGAACTTTAGCAACACTGATTTAAGTGTCCACTCAGTTATGAGATTTACAATAGGACGGTTAAGCCCACCTTTCTTGAAAGGATTTCATTAGTGTGTTAAACTTGTTAGAATGAGTACAAATGCTGACCTGACTGTATGCAATCTACTATTTCTGATTTATAGATCCATTAAAGCTTTTTCAATAATAATATCACCTTAATTGGTTGATGAATACCTTTTCTCTGCTTGTCGGTAGCCTTTGTTGTGTTCTTAAAAACTGATTAGATTCTATTTTTGTTCTTCTGCATGAATTTTTTGCCTAGTCTTTAATTGCTCTTGATGGCTACTATCTTCATTTTGAACAACTATTGTTCTCAATGGATTGAACACCTATTTATACAAGTATTTGACCTATCTTGGAATTCACATTTTACAATCTTAACTCTCAGATCCAAGGTTTACAGCTTGACCTTGATCTTTAGTGTGCATGTTTTAAAATAATAAAACTAATTAAAATAATAACAATTACATTGCTTCCTCTACACATAATGGATTTAAAAGCAAATCAAGAAGGTATAAATACATCTTCAGTGATTTATCTAACGTGGAAAGTCAGATCCACTTTTTGCGGAATGTAACTGACTGTCAGTTCTTGGTCATCGGTTTGAAATTGTAGTCTGTCAGCGTTCCTTTACTGAACTGTTCGTTAGGTTCCCTGTATCTGTCGGGTCCCTCTCTTTGTTGTACTGTCAGGTAGCACTGTTGTTACTTGTCGGCTATCTTTTACCTTTTTGTCATCGGGTAATACTTAACAGTGTTTGTCCGGTAACCTTGGCGTTGGATAGTGTTGTGCCTTATTTGTTGGTGTAGAGTAAACCAATGGTGCAGATCATGTTTTTCTCTAACCATACTAATGGAAAAATATAATGCCTTCAATCTCCCCCTTTGACATTAGTATCAAAAACTTATATGTGCATAATACTAAAATTATTACACCATGTTTATATCCTTGTCATAATATGACTCCCCCTTAATGTGTGCATCGGTACAATGTATGAATATGTACATGTATACTATTTGATTTCTGTATGTACATTATTTCCCCCTTTTGTTTACTATACATATAATTTCCTCCTTTTGACTGAGGTGATGTACGTGTCAAATTCCCCCTTTCTTTGATATTGATGACAAAAATGTACAACTTACAATGTGTCAAATATGTTAGAATGGGTAATTTTGATATCTTCCATTAGTTTCTCCCATTTTTCTTTCAACTATTCTAGTGTCGTGTGTTGCAGCTCTAATCTTGCGTTCATATCATAAATGTTTTCTAGGACAGACATTTTAGGGGTGACAATTAGAGCATTTGCCTATGTCATATTTTGTTGTAGGAGTGTAAGTGTCAGTAAGAGCTTAACTTGGAGCTCATTGACCTCATCTCTACACTTCATCTCTGCAAACTGAATGTCCTGTCTCTGTTTCCTAGCCTGTATGATTTGTTGATTGTGCAATTTAAGTGATTCTTCTGTATTGGATAGATTTTGTGCACTAGACTGAAGATCAACATCTATTTTTGCTACCTTGTCGGTATACTCCTTAGTGAGTTGATCTAAAGTGCACAATTTCTTGATTAAGGTAACAACTTCTGATAAAATTGGGTCAATTGTACTTACCAATTCAGATAGCTTGACCTTTTTCATTGTCACTTCATGGCTTATTTTCTCTACGAGCTTGAATTCATAATTTTGTTCAAGTCTCTCTTCCAGTGTCTTCTCAGCATCGGTATTCTGAGATGTTATTGCATCTGTGAGTATGACCAGTTGATCAATAATTTGAGCATTTTGATCAATATCTATGTCTGGTACAATCTGTTGAAGTATATTTCTTGCTACTTCCAATATATTGTGTTTACTTTGAGACCTCTGTTGTCTCCTTCTAAATTGGTGAGTTTTGTAACTTCTTTCATGGATGGATGTTTGTGTGCCCTAGGCTTGTCAGTTATCGGATAACCAGTGACAACATGAAGAACATCCTTTGTTATTTCCTTGGGTTGTTCTAGCCATAGTTTGTTGTCATGCATCCTGCTTAAGACTAACCTAATCCATTCTATCTTGAATTCCCTCAGGAAATGTAGGGCATTGGTTAACCCTTTAACCTCCAAGTGTTTGTGTTCTTCTTTCAGTTTTCCTTCGGCATCACATAGCTTCTTAAAAGCTTCATCCATTTCTAAATCACCTATCTCTATGATTTTGCAATGAATATAAGACCTAACATCTTCTTTGAGCAAAACCCTAGGCAAAATTTTTGAAAATGCGCTGACATCATCAGTTTTGATGGAATTTCTGGATAGATTTTGTACTTAGGTTCTACACATGTGCTATTCTTGATTAGTTTCACCACATTATTCTTTTCATTCTTCAACTTAGCAGTTCTTGATGTGGTTTCCATTATTTTTTGAGTACTTTGGGTTTTCTTTGAAATTAGGACTTTCTTGACAAAAATAATGACGAAGATCTTTTGTGCCTTTGGTACTTACTTCGATTCAAAATAGTGTTGAATCAATCTGTAGATGCTTCTACTTTATGATCTTTAACCATTTTGATGTCGCTCTTCTTTCTCTTCAAATCGTGGGTGAAAAATGAAGTTGTCCCATCGACTATTTATAGACTTTTTGACCTAAGTCTTTGCAATAAATGCTCAACAACTCATCGGGACATGAAGATGAGTTTTGTCAGGAGGATGTTTCCAATCATCATCTGTGAAGATATGATGCTTAGGGAAGTTGTTAACCACTTTGATTTTACCGACGAATATCGATATTCTGTCACGACTACTTCTGAACTTTGCTTTCTTACCGACGGTCATCGGGTTACATTAACAGTTTACCATATTTACTAGTTGCCCGACAATTTTCGGTAAGCGTAAACAACTCATTATTGTGTTCACTGATGATTTTTGGTAAGTGTTTACCTATGGTGTTTCATTCTTAGATTAGTAACAAGTAAAGTAGTATGCATATTTTGTCCATGCAGATTTTGACTATCTATCAATTTATATAATGGAACTGATGAAAAATATAACTTGGTATAGTGCAGTTCCATACTTACTTGTTCAGATCAAGTGGGGTTGGTGGTGTCACCAGATCCATTGGATGGGGTGTCACCATTTGCATTGCTTGGGCCAGCTTCATCATTTCTCGAAGCTTTTATCCACATTTTCTCTCTTGCCCTCTGGATATCTTCAATGGTGTTACCATTGGGATATGTGTTTGTTTCTTTCAATCTGTCTTTGCAATATTTCTTGAGGTGACCATCTTTATGAAAGTGTAAGCATGCCATTTTGGGGTTTGACAAGCCTCTAAACCTTTTGGTCCATGCTCTCATGTAGTTTGCAGCAATGTGACCATATCTACCACATGTTGTACAGTTTGTCCAAGTATTGTAATCCCATATATATTTATTACCGATTCTCTTTGGTTGATAAGGAAATTCTTTACCTTTTGGCTTCCATGCTTGCCTTTTCTTGTTCCAGCATTCTTCAGATGTGTGCCCATTCATCTTGCATGTAGGACAATATTTTTCCATGTAGGTTTCCTTCTTTGGCTTTTCTATCTTGCTCTTGCATTCATACACCTTATGTCCTTTCTTGTTACATTTATAACATAATCCTATGAATGAAGATGTAGGTTTAGATTTAGGAGTACCTTTCATTTTACCTCTGCATGCATTTGATGTGTGCCCTTGCTTTCTACAGTGCTTGCATGTTAGCTTTCTTGGTCTTGGATTTTCGTAGACATTCTTTGGATTTGATGATTCTCTATTTTCGGTAAAGCCTATACCATTGTTGTTGTTGACTCTTCATTTTCCTTCAAGAAAGACATCCATTCTTTTATTGCTTTCTTCAGCCTTTATGATAATCTCATTATGTTGTTGTTGAATTCTAACCTCATGCTTTATATTTTCATTTTCTTCTCTTAGTTCACTGATAATCTGTATTCTCTCAATGAGTTCCACATTTATTTTGTTTGCTTCTTGACTCATAAGGATAATCCAATTTGTGAGATCATGGTGATGCTCAACATGTCTTTGAATTTCCATTTCCTTTTCTTGTAGTTTCTTTGAAATATTCCTTCTATCATCAATAGCAAGTGTTCATTCTGTTTCAGCTTGTTTGGCAGAACTTGTCACATCAATCATTCTTATCATCTGGGTCTCTTGACCGATTTGTAGCATCTTTATTTGCTCTATCAGATGTAGATTGATATCCTTTAGATTTTTGATATTCTCTTTTGATGTATCTGATGTATTACTTGCATTTGATCTTGAAGACATAAAGAAATCTGGAATCTCTTCTTCTTGATAGTCTATTTCATTGTTTCGGGTAGCCATACCTTTTCTTCCATCCAGCAGCTCTCTCATCTTGATTCTAGCTTCTTTATACTGTTCATAGAACATCTGTATCTCAATATTTTTGTTCTCAATATTCTTATCAAGTTTGTACTTCTCCATTGTATGATATTTTCTCTTAAGCATTTAAGCTTTTCAAGAAGATACGTAGCTCTGATACCAATTGTTGGAATTAATGGGAAGTAGTACTGAGAGGGGAGGGGTGAATCAGTACCTCTAAATTTTTTAGCATCTTACACAATTCATCATTAGTAATCATTCAATTCTGATTTACTAACCATTACTGTTATTCTTTCTTATGTATCTATTGTTTGTTCATAATCTTTAATAGTTTTCATTCATTCATAGAAACATTCATGAAATTGACAGACACATAACACAAGATATGGTATCATAGAAAACTCCTGTTAGGAAGTAAAAACTGTGATGGGGATGGCACCCACAAAACTTCACTATTTGCAGAATGGAAGGGAGTCGGTTAAGGCTTACAATTTTATCACTTTTGATGATCTACCCTGTTAAGAGTATTAAGGTGGAGACCTGTTAAGATCTACTATGTTAAGAGCTTTAGCAACATTGATATAAGTGTGCACTCAGTTATGAGATTTACAATAGGACTGTTAAGCCCACCTTTCTTGAAAGGATTTCATTAGTGTACTACACATGTTAGAATGAGTACAAATGTTGACCTAACTGTATGCAATCTACTATAGCTGATTTACAGATCCATTAAAGCTTTTTCAATAATAATATCACCTTAAGTGATTGATGAATACCTTTTCTCTGCTTGTCGGTAGCCTCTGTTCTGTTCTTGAAAACTAATTAGATTCTATTTGTGTTCTTCTGCATGAATTCTCTGTCTGGTCTTTAGTTGCTCTTCATGGCTACTATCTTTATTTTGAACAACTACTATTCTCAATGGATTGAGCACCTATTTATACAAGTATTTGATCTATCTTGGAATTCACGTTTTACAATATTAACTCTTAGATCCAAGGTTTACAACTTGACCTTGATCTTTAGTTTGCATGTTTTAAAACAATAAAACTAATTAAAACAATAAAAATTACATTGCTTCCTCCGCACATAATGGATTTAAAAGAAAATCAAGAAGTTATAAATACAACTTCAGTGATTTATCTAACATTGAAAGTCAGATCCACTTTTTACAGATTGTAACTGACTGTCGGTTCTTGGTCGTTGGTTTGAACTTGTAGTCTTTCGGCGTTCCTTGACTAAACTGTTTGTTGGGTTCTTTGTATCTGTCGGGTTCCTCTCTTTGTTGTACTGTCGGGTAGCACTGTTGTTACTCGTCGGCCATCTTTTACCTTTTTGTCATCGGGTAATACTTAACAATGTTTGTCGGGTAACCTTGGCGTTGGATAGTGTTGTGCCCTATTTGTCAGTGTAGGGTAAACCGATGGTGCAGATCATGTTTTTCTCTAAGAATACTAATGGAAAAATATAATGCATTCAAATCCCCTTGTGACAAGTGTCACAATTTGATGCACTTGAAGAAGAAAAATCCATGTTCTCTCTTCTAGTGGAATCTGGACCTCTCTTCAACTTTGCATTTGAGCCCTTTGTTTTCCTACCCATTGCCTATATAAGGAACCCCTTTCCTTCATATTTTGAATCCACCTTTACATGCAAACTTATAATGTAGATTTAAATAGTCATCCTAGCCATTTAAGAGTATCTTGAAGCTTGTTAGCATAATATAGTTTGAGCTCACATATATTTTTAAATTAGCATCTTTCATTAAGAAAATAGACATAGCTAAATATCAAACAGGATCTTGAGTAGGCTTTTAGGAAGTTTTCACTTCCTATTCCATAAGCTTATTTCAAGTTTTTATTTAAGGTCTAATCTTGTTTGTAGTTAGTTTTTTAAGTTGTTGAGTGTTTTTAATATTTTATTATGCTCTTAACATCTTAGATTTCATGGCTTACATTCAGCCCTCTAAACGGGCCCACATCACCAAAGCACTGGTCAAACAAACGAGCGACATATCAACGACACATCAGCAAGGGGGCATATCTTTCTTTTTGCCACGTGAAGAATTTGTTATCTCAAACTAGACGGTCGGTTGACTGTCATTTTGTAGTGTTACACGCGTTTTGCGATGGTCATCAAGATGTCAAATTTAACTACACAAAGTGATGACGTCATCCAAATTTTAAACCTTGTAAACCATAACGGAGCACTTTCATGGAAATGGCCATAAATGTTGCATACGGACTCCATTTTGTGCGATTCAAAAAGTGCTAGAAAGATGATTCAGAGGCCTTTTTAGATCTATATGCCACTTTATCAGATTCCTCATCAAAAATTAGGTGCACACGTTACAAGTCAACCCTTCTTTTTTTGCAAACTAATCTAATCAAAACGAACACAAATCTTGAATGCCTTAAGCAAATTGAACACACAACTCTTGAATGCATTAACAAAATTGACATCTTGTTTCAAAGTTTTTCAGATTTGGATTCCTAAAATCTGAACAAGTAACGAAATCAATCTTGAATGACTTAAGCGACAGTTGAACCCTTAATCCAAAAATCAAATCTTGAGTGCCTAAGGATCAAACATTCTATCTTTTAGTTTTTAAAGTCACGCAAGCAATCAAAACACTTCAAACTTTCAGTTTAAAACTAAATACTTAATCACCCTCAATCTTGAATGCACAAGCAAATCAACACTTTGTTTCAGTTTCTTTTTTAAAACACGCAAGAAATTGAACACTTTCAAAATTGGGGCTTAAAACTGAACAACTCAAATGAATCAAATCTTGAATGCTTTAAAGAAATTGAACAATGAAAAAATCACATTTCATCTTGGAGCATTTAAAATCAACCACTTGCAATACTTTTGCATACAAATCAAACATTGCCTAACTTATTAGATAATCAGTCAAGTGTTTGACATCTTTGGTGCGCTTGCACAAATCCTTTTTTAGAATGCAACCTCACTTCATGCACTATCCTCTCCCATTGGCTCTTGTGGTCGTTGGTGCAAGAAAAAGGTGATTATGACCGTTCAAACATTTTTGCAGATCTACTCTTGAGAAAATCTTCAGATCTGCTTAGAGGGGCCTGTCTAGAAGAAGCACAAGTCCTTCTGGAGAACAACCCCAAACCGGTAAATCCTTCGGCAGGTATATAAATAAGGCGCTAACCAAAAGAGCATCTATATCGTTTCAAGCTTAGGCAGGTCGTGTTAAATGGTAGTCCAGACTGGGTGAACTCCCCAGCATATTGACATGATTGAACAAGGCTCTTAAGTGAGTAACGACGTACAAACCGATTGTGGGGACACAACAAAAATACTATCAACTAATCAATCTAGCAACCTACCTGATCTATCCCCGAAAGCTTGATAATCAGATGGGCAAGGAAGATAGTAACTTCCCTGAGAAATTCACACATTTGTGCCACCTTGAGCATTTGGAGTCGGCTAATACAACATCATAGCTAGAGTCTTGTGCTTGGTGATGGTTGTATTCCAATTAGTTCTTGTGTGTGTGCCTACGTATGTGGACAAAGGTTTTCAAGCTCACTGCATCCTTAAGGTAGAAAGTGCTTGTATGTGTTTTAAGTGTTACAAAACCTTGTGCAAAACAATTCGAACATACACAAGTCTGGAAGTTTTGAAGTTCTGTTTCCAAGGAGATCGACATTCCATGCTTCTTGCAAGGTTGCTTTGCCTCTTTCAATATTGTTTTCTCACAATTTCCAAGAAACTCATCACTTGTTCCAAAAGCAAAAACAATCCAAGGCACACTTGTTGCAGTCACTACCTAGTCCTGAGCAACTATCTTCCAAATATTATCAAAATGAGCTCATATCTATTTCTGTCAAGCACAAGAAAGTCAAGTCCTCCATTTCTCCCCATATCTTAGACCAGTAGGGATATATTTGCCACCCCCATCCTCTTTCCATCTTCTTTAGAGTTAGTCCTTATTCCTAATTTGAGCTTGAGTCTTCCATCCATCACCATCATTCCTCCCTAATCAACTCATCAGAAAAGCGTCATGTCACAAATCTATTATGATGAGTTTGGTTTCCATATCTCTTCCTTGTCTTTATCCTATGATGATGATGAAGGTCTTGTTGATCATGATGCGTATTTTGAAAACCTTAGCAAGATTGCTCCAAATACCATCCAAACTCCAGTCATTCCTCCATCCTACCCCATCATGTCTATATCCTATTCTGATGATGATGAAGGTCTTTTTTATCATGATGCATACTTTGAAAACCTTAAAAATCTCTCCCTTGCATCTTATGCTAATGATGAAGGTCTTGTTGATCATGATGCATACATGGAAATCCTTAAAAAACTTGCTCCAAGCATCCTCCAAGCTCCAATCATTCCTCCACACTATCCCATCATGCCGCCATGCATACCCACTAGCACTCCTTATCATACCTTTGACAAGGTAAATCCTTCTTATCCTCCATCCACACCTCCTTCTTATACATACATGAATCCATCTTATCCCATGGCCATATCCCAACCTCCATCCTTTCACAACAATACTACTAGCTACATCCCTCATCCTAATCCACCATCTCATTATCTTCCAACCCATGTTCAAATCCCTAATCCCATTCCTCCATTTCCTCCAAACCATCACCATGATCCCCATGCTATTTCTAATCTACTATCCACTCTATCCTACCCATCTACCCCATCTTCTCCCACTCTACCATCTCCAATTCCTACCTACATTAACACATATTCCATACCCCAATCCATCCCTCCTCTCCTATCAGTTAGTCAATTCAATTCACAAGCTACCTCCATGCCTACCTATGTGAACTATTTAGCCATACCATCTCCTACATCCATCTCTACACCATCATTCAACCATACAAGTTCACAAGACATTGCCACATGTTCATATGTGGACTACCCTAACTTCCCACCATCTACACCTACAGATCCTCCATCTTTGATATGTAAGTCTCCAAGGAGTTTCACAAGGAATCCAACACAAAATCCATCTCTTACAGTTGACGAGTCACTTTATATCACTCTCCCATGGGAAAACACTAGTGATGAAGCCCTTCCATCTCCTACACCCAACATTCTTCATCCATATCTTGTACCTATCATTTCCCTTCTGAATCCCATACTTATTGATCCTCTTCCACCCCTCACACTCGACATTCCTTTTCCATCTCCCACACCTATCATTTACCTTTTGAATCCCATACTTATTGATCCTCTTCCACCCCTCACACCCGACATTCCTTTTCCATCTCCCATCCCTATTATTTCCCTTTCAGATCTCATACTTTTTGATCCCCTTCCATCTCCTATCACCATTGAAGTCCCCTCATCTGTTGCATTAATATAATCTTCATCCCCATCTTCTCCTCCTAACACTATCGACACCCCATCCCATGAACCTCACGCCTCCACCCTTCTTCCCTTCATTATGAAATCCATAATCCCTACATACAACCCATTTGCAAAATCTCCCATCTATCCATGCACCCCATTTGCAAAATCTCCCATTCTTCCATCCCCTCCATCTGAAGAATCCTTCCATACATCCCCCATCACATCATCACCATCATTCCAATCATGTCACGACCTTGTCCAAAAGCATGTTGAAGTATCTATTGACTTGAATGAAGATTGTATCATTCCATCCACTCCATATTCAGATCCTAACATCCCACTCCTTCCATTACATGATCCATCTCCTCCACTCAATGATCCTTTATCACCTCCAATTCCAACTATCCCACCACCATTACTCTATTCCCTTGGTCCACTTACATTCATCTATGGTGGTCCACTTAAAACAACAGAAATAAATTTCATGTCCACCATTTACACTCATCTTGATAATGGACTCGCATCTTGTTCCCTAAGAAAGAAGTACCCTATCATGGATCGAATGCTAGGCAAAGGCTTAGGCCTAAATGATGAAGGTATACTGGAGCCCATCTCTGTTAAAAGACATCCATGATTTGGTGGTATTGGTTACGCACCTAGAGGTCCTTCATCCAAATGTTTTGGTACAACTAAAGCAAAGTTCAAGAGTGCTTTCAAACCCTCCATTGCATCTTCATATCGTCCATCTAAAGCATATAACACCATCCCCCCTCCTCCATCCTTGCAACCCAAGACAACCTACCATATTCCTCCTTCATCCTCTCGATCCATTTTGGGCCCCTATGTCCCAAAATTGCATCCCACATCTTATCCCACTCCTTCCTTCATCCATCAATCCCATATAAAAAATCCCACCACTTACATTCCTAATCAGGATCAATAAAGGAACATACCCATGTGCTCCATTCACCATCCTACATCCACCACTCCATCCATATTTCCTCCATCTCATGCAAGTTCTCATATCTCTCCCAATGCAACTCCCTGTAATTTGGATGCCAAATCACCAATGGATAAAGCAAAATATCCGCAAAATGCTAAAGATTGTCATGTCCACTCTAAATGACATGCTCCAGAAAAGAAAAATCCAATCAAAAAATGCATTGCATTTCAAAGTCCACAAAAGCCCACCAAAACAAAAGGAAAAACTATGTGGATCCCAAAGAAAAAAGATGGCATGCATCTAAAAGAAAAATCCACTGTGGCATCTAAGGTTACTAATCCTCTAGCTAAGTATTCCGCTCCTCCATCTTCAAAATCTATTTTGGGTCCTTATGTCCCACACCTTCCTACCATCTTGTTTCCTCCATCATATCCACAGGTACCATCCGCTTCACATTCACTATTCACACATCCCTCGCAACATGTGCCAATGTTGATCCTAATAGCATCCCCCTATCCCACTCACTTTCCATCATTTTATCTGAATACTTCCAACTATCATATCCCCTATCCCACATATTTCCCCCCGCATAACCATCTTATCCCTGCATTTTCATAAGTCACTCTCCCATATAAAGTTGTACCAACATATCATGATCAACACCAAAAGAAAAAGCAACAACGCAAAGCAAAAGCTAAAAAAATAGCAAAAGAAGCAAAAAAAAAAGAAAGATAAATCATTTTGTCCACTGGTGAAAAATTAGCAAACAAGCACCTTGGACAGGTACCATGATGAAAACCTGGTAAATAGGTGTCATGCGTAGTTCCTCCATCCAGTTTCTCTTCACACTTGGGGGCACAGTTCTTTCTAGCCACCATCCATCTACCATCCATATCTTGTCTTGTACTTTTCACTTCCTCCACCCTCCTCTGGATCTTGATGGGAAATATACAGGCTACCATATCTACATGCTTTTGGACATCTCTTGACATCCATCTCCCATCTCCCGTCTTTATCCACATATCCTTTTATCCACCCATCCTTCCTTCCATCTATCCTTCTACACTATCTTCCTCCCTTATCCACCCTTTGTCCTATCTTCCATTCACCTCCATCATCCTCTTGTTATCCTCTCTTCTATCCTATTGTATCCCCTCCTCATGTTTCCTCACATGCATGACCTATCCTAAGTGGGGGCATTCTTTTCCTTGGTGACGTATTCCTTGGAGATCTTCTCATATCCACCTATCATTTCCCAATCCTCCTCTCCTATCCACAATCCTTCATCTATCCATCCATTCCTCTACTGAAATCCTTCCATCCAACACTTCCATTTCTGCATTCCCCAACATCTCCTCCATCTTCCAATTCCTCCTTTCCTATATCCCATCACTTGTGTCTTCCCTTGTCATTGGTTTCTAGCTCTAGGTTATCCCCATGCACCCATTGCCACCTATTCCAATTCTAATTCTCCTTGTTACCTACCATCGCATGCAAATCCTATCTACATCCTATAGCTATCCAAATTCACACAGTAATTAGCCCATCCAAGCACACCCTTAGCCTTGCTGCAAGCTTTGATCACAATCCACTCATCATCATTGGGATGCGTCCTTCCCAATCCTTGTTTGGATTGCATTGTTCCCACATGTAGAGCACCCCATCCTCTATTCCTCTATCTTGGCCTTTTGGCTCAACCAGGGAAACATCGTGCATATCTGCCTCATCTCATCCATTCTCTCCCAATCCCTAAGTTTCAGTCCCATAAATATCCTATCTGTGTCGGTCTAGTCTTACGTTCGGTCTCGCCTGTATATATATTTCACATCCTTGGTCGGTCTCCTTGCAGAAAGTGATCCAGTTTTAGATTCTGAATCCTGTGCTTCAGCAAGTTCCTTATGACGAAATCTTGTTTCAGCAATTTGATCATCACCACATCTTTGGCCAATCAGATTCACACTTGACATCTCCATGGAAATGGGTCCTTGAGGATGTACCCTTCCTCTCTTTGACCTAAATCTAGATCATCATCATCACTGGGTTCTTGTAGGATGTATCCTTCCTCTTGACCTAATCTCAATCCAATCATCATCCCATATCATTGATCTCTCTGGAAAAAGGCATCTTGTTGTTGAATTTTGATCTTGAAGTTTGATTTTGGTTCTTCGTTATCATTCCTGATCCTTTTCGGTTGTTCTCCTCCTCAAGATTGCCATGATTCTTTATATCATGGTATGCTACGAATGGATGCATCTAGAATAGGGAATTTGATCTTTTTGTTTTCTGCTTGTGAGTCAGTCGGATATGACCCTTGCATGTATGTAATCTATTTGGGTTCACATGTTGCACTTGGGAAATGTCGTTTGCTTGTGGGATTTTCCAGCATCATTTACGCCATGGTTTTTTCTGGGACTCATGTGTGATGCTGGGGCAACCCCCCGCGTGTCTTTTGTGCCAGTCCTCTACAACATCAGTGATAAGGCCTTGTGTTCCTAGTAACCTTGGCATGGTATCTAGCATTGCTATATCAAAATAAGTGCTCAACTACATGACGGTATTCCATCCCGAAATACCCCTTGCTTAAGCTTCAAGAAAAACCTTTCCACCATCCCATCCCCAACAAATCCATCCCTTTTAGTTCAATCAAATCCTGTCTCAAACCTAACCCTTCATCCTTGATGCAAACCTAACTCTCCCATCCCTCATTCTTCTATCCTCCTTTCTTCTTTTATTTCCCTAATCTTGTCGCTCTTTGACGTCTTTTTGAGATGCCGCCAGGGCTTCATCGTTTCTCCATGTCATCCTCTTGATGGGGCATCATCCCTAGCCAACTTAAATCCTAATCATCACTCTGGGGAAACTTCGTTTCCTTCGTCCACTTCTTCGCATCGTTTATTGTTTTAAACGTCTTCAAAATAGTGTTATTCTAACACTATGTCGAAGAGGGGAAAAATGTAGACACCTAAATTTGATTACCTTAATCAATCATATTTAGTGTCTTCTAGGACATATCACCTAGGTAATTAAGCATTACCTAATTGACCTATGCCATCCTCTAGCCCTAATTAATTCAATTAATTAGCTATAGTCCCGATTAATTATTAAAAGCACCCAATAGCTTAGTAGATAATTAAATCCTTATTCCTCCTATTATTGAATGAATATGTTAAATCATTCATTAATATTCCCTTTAATCCCTAACCTAATCCCTCTCAACTACCTAACCTTGAGTCAGAACTCAACCCAACCCTTTCACACATGCTAACCCTTCCTTATCCCCCTAATCACCCTTCTTATCTTCTAACCCTAATCCTTATTCTATCCCTAACCATGTCAAATTCCTAATCCTTGATTAGGAACTCAACCCCCAAAGTCAAAGTCAACAATCTCAAGCCAAGCCTATCCATATGCATTTAAGGCTCTTACACCTTCATGAATGCCTCTTACATCCTCATTAAGGCTCTTACACCCTCTTTAAGAGGCCTTATCCCCTAAAGTCTTCCCTCATCCCCTTGTCCCATTTCCCTAAATGGTCAAATTCCTCCCCACTTTCAACCCAATACCCCAGTGACAAGTGTCACAATTTGATGCACTTGAAGAAGCACAATCCATGTGCTCTCTTCTAGTGGCATCTGAACCTATCTTCAACTTTGCATCTGAGCCTTTGGTTTTCCTACCCATTTCCTATATAAGGAACCCCTTTCCTTCATATTTTGAATCCACCTTTACATGCAAACTTATAATGAAAATTTAAATAGTCATCCTAGCCATTTAAGAGTATCTTGAAGCTTGTTAGCATAATATAGTTTGAGCTCACATCTATTTTTAAATTAGCATCTTTCATTAAGCAAATATACATAGCTAAATATCAAATAGGATCTTGAGTAGGCTTTTAGGAAGTTTTCACTTCCTATCCATAAGCTTATTTCAAGTTTTTATTTAAGGTCTAATCTTGTATGTAGTTAGTTTTTTAAGTTGTTGAGTGTTTTTAATAGTTGATTATGATCCTAACATCTTAGATTTCATGGATTACACTCCCCTCTTTTTTCTTTATGCTCGGTGAATGTTGTTGCTTCTTTGTTGCTCAGTGTCTGCAGAATTCTTGGCTTTGTTCTTCAATCTGTATGATCAGATCTGCATGAAGACTTCTATATTCATAAAAATTATATTCAACATTCCTCTTTTCATAATGAATAACTTGTCTCTCTTTATAGACATTATTTCACCATTCAATCTCCTTGTCTTTCTTGTTCTTGACGTAGATTGCTTTCTTGATCCACAATTCTTAGCGTTCTTGCTTTAGTCCATAAAGCTCTGCTTTAGTTTTATTCCATAGATTTCTCCTTGAAAACTCGGAATAAAACTACTTTAAATATCCTTCTTATCTTTATCTTAACTAATTGATGAAAACAAATCAATCTATCAATTAACTCTAAATATAGCTCTGCCGGCTAAGTAGTTTTGTTGTTTCCTAACTCCAGTTGATTTCGGTTATCAACTCTTAGTTTGCTCGGTAACACTTGCTTGGGTACCACTTGCTTGAGTACGACTTTCTTAGGTACTATTGATCTCAGGTAACACTATTCTTGGGTAACACTGTGTCTCTCGGGTAACACTATCTGTTGGTGTTGTGTGTCTGTCAGGCAACACTGTGAACTGCTTGGGGTTCACTGTTCTTGGGTAACCCTGTCACTCAGTGTATACCTTTATCGACGAAAAAAATGTGTTCTCTTTAGATCTTCAAGTGTTGTGAAAATATGTTTATGAGCATTCATAACATAATAAGTTGACATCAATTACTATACAATACATTAACTAATTTTATGTCTTGCATTTACTTTATGCAGCTCGGTGATCATCAACTTATCATCTTCAAAACATTCAATTAGTTATAGTTCATCAATGACCGCCATTTTAGATGTTGTATTAAGGCCCGTGAGATAGCTTCCCAAACCATTTCCTCCCTTAAGACACCTCATAGTGTGTTGATTCACTTTCACCTACCTATGCATACGCCAAGAGGGAAGTTAATCTAAAGAAAATTAAATTGTCTAAACATGATAATTATTCTTTTGGTATTAAGGATCCTATTGTTATTAATTTAGATGATGAAGATACTCTTGATGCTGATAGAAGTGATGCAAATGATGTTGATACTAACACTTTTGATGACATGTATGAGGTTATCAAAGTTAATTATGAAGTATATATAAAATTTTCATAAATGTTATCCCTAGCTCCTTGTGAAAAACACAATGACTCATCATTAGAGCATGGTATTTGTTTGGAATTGCAGTATCTCCATCCATTTTTCTCAACATTTCACATCTATTGTATTAATGTTGAGCACAATGGATGGAGCTTCTGCAAGTTCCAAATAAATACCATGCTCTAATGACGAGTCATTTTATTTGTACAAGGATCTAGGGATACCATTTATGAAAATTTTATATATAGTTCATAATTAACTTATATAACCTCATACATGTCATCAAAAGTGTTAGTATAAACATCATTTGCATCATTGATATCATCATGAAGAGTATCTTCATCATCTAAATTAATAAAAATATGATCCTTATTACCAAAAGAATAATTATCATGTTTAAACAATTTAATTTTCTTTAGATTAACTTCCCTCCTTGGTGCATGCATAGGTCGGTCAAAGGCAATAAACACACTATGAGGTGTCTTAAGGGAGGAAATAGTTTGGGAATCTATCTCGCGGGCCTTAATACAACATCTAAAATGGTGGTCACAAGAATAGTGGTTGCATTTGGTTTTGTTTAATAGTTGGGAAGGTTTAGGATCAATCAACATTGGCTCCTTTTCTTCCTTAGGAGTAAAAATGAAAAGAACCTCATTAGGTTAAGAGATAGAGGATGTAGAATTCTTGTAAGGATAACTGAGATAGGGGTGACAATACCCTTGACTAGATCCTCTTGTGTGGTGGACTCAAATGTGTTTTCTTATTCATAATGTTCTTCCTTTAATATGTGTTTCTTGTTATATCTTTTGTGTAGATTTATTTAGATGACCCTTGCACTCTATTGGCATAAGGTGATGTGTGAAATTATTTTATTTGTATATAAATTCTTTTGTTTTTTGTATACATGTTATGCCATGCATGTTCTATTATTGTAAATGTTCCTTTGTGTTTTCTATTTGGGGATGATACAAAGTGGTAGTAGTCATATTTATTTTTGGTCTCCCCAATGTTGAATAAAAAAGGAACTTGTTCATCTATGTTATATTCTCTTCTTCCATTATGATCATAGTTCTACTACCTTTTGGGGATGAGGTCAATCATTATGGCTACTCTTGATATACATGAGTTATCACATATGAATACTAACCCCATAGTTAGTAAATCCCTTTGAACTAATTTTTTTATGTAATTAATTTCCCTTGGCTTGTCCTTGTTTGGGGGCACATGATAGTGGAAACATGCTTGTCTTTCAGATGTATGTATGCTACCTTAAAGGTATTTCTCCCATTAAGGCATACACAATTACTTTAATGTGGAGGTGTAAACTCTACTCTTTGTTACACATTATTAACACACCATATTGATTAATGTTTTTAGTCATTTTTTTAGATTTCTTGGAAGACCCTACCTTTTTCTTGGTAATCTCCTCTTAGCGGATTATTTTGGGTACAATAATTTACTTAGCCCAGTCCTTTTTCATCATTCTTTTAGCAGATTCCTTTGTAGTTAATTCTTTCCAATAGGCCTAATTGCCCCCTTTGTTGGTAGATTTCATGGCAAACAATGATTTTCTTGGAAATCCTTTGGATGGGTTGATTAACATAACACATCTTTCTAGACTACCAAATCCATCTTTGCACCTCTTTTTTTCCTCTTTAAATGACCCATAGTAAGTTTTACCTTACTAGGTTGTTTGCTCTCTCTCTCTCTCTCTCTCTCTCTCTCTCTCTCTCTCTCTCTCTCTCTCTCTCTCTCTCTCTCTCTCTCTCTCTCTCTCTCATCCCGTAAAGGTTCACTTGGAGTGTAGGGGGTGATAGGTCACCCGCTATCTTAGGAGTCACCCATTATACAAAAAAGAGCCCAAAATTTAATCAAAGAATAGTCTTTTGACTTTAGGCAGGATTTCAATTCTATGTTGGCCTCCTTCAAGCTCTGAGTCCAAAAAAGGCAAGGTGATGCATAAGTACAAGGATAAATCCCTCATTTTGGGATCCATATATCAATCTAATATTACACAAATTATATTACAATCCAATTCAAGCACTCAAGCATCAAGAAAGGACAACATGGAGTAAAGTCTATTGAATAAATAAAATACTAAGAGGGGGGCATGAATTAATATTCCCTAAAACATCATAACTTTATTGTTTTACATATTGATTTTAACTTTTAATACATGAATTAGATGTAATCAATAAAGAAACCAAAGTAGAAATACCATCCACACCAACATACTGTAGGATTTGAGAAACATGCAAATCCACAGAACCCGAATACACCTACATGCAAATAACCTGATACAAAGTAGAAGCACAAAAATTGAAAAAGCAGAACTCAGAGATGCTCAAAAGAAGAGTCCCAATATTATTCTCTAAGTTATGAAAAAAAACATTACAAAGTTCAACCTATAAAGGTGAACAAACCCTAAAACAGAAATGCTAGGTTGCACAATATAATTAATATAAAGTATTAATTATATGCACCTAAGAGATAGCTTAAGCGAAAAAGAGTAAGT
>MU227284.1:435075-447640 GCA_018584345.1 Thuja plicata
TATATATATATAACAAAAACATCACATATCTATTGCATCATCATATGTAGTATCATATCCATCCATTTGCAAATCAAATAAACATAAACATTACATATACATCTCCATAGTCATCCATTAGCATCATAATCCATACATGATCATAAAAGAAATGCATGTATATAGAACATCATAAGAAAATAAAACATCTCATAACTTTAGTAAACACAAGTACTACAATGAGATCAAAATCATATGTCTCTCTATATATAATAAATGTCAAGTGTACATCAAAATCTTGAGATATACAAAATGTGTCATCAGAGCAAGTCATCGTATATAAGGCCAAAAATGGGTACAAAATCGGGAGATATAAAAAATTATCATAGAAATAGAAGCTAGATCTCAATCATGTGCTCAACATCAGTAGGAACATGTGGTGGTGGAGGTGGCAGAGGAGTGGCCTCATTGGCCTGCAACATGCGTGCACCCTCTGAATGAGCCATGTATTGCGAGAAGGTGATCACTTGTCTCTCTACTGGAACAATAACACTATAGGATACCACATAACATGAAGCCCTACTCATTTGATGGGTGGATACACACTGGAACTGGTCAGGCTTGATGGTCAAGGCAGTGATCATTTGATCACGCTCACAATGACAAAAGCAATCCTTTGATCCCTATCGATAATAAGATCAACAATGTGATGATCTCGCTCTGCAATCCTCGCCTGTGCAACAACCACATCTATATGCAGACCATAGGCCCTCTCTCTTAGTGAATGAATGACATCCTGAGGTGTCCGCTACCTCTGACCCACTCCCTCACCCTTGGCCTAATTTTCCTAGCCATCTCACCGTTGTCGAACCTGTCATGCGGCCTTGCAAAAAATGGGAACATCTTATCCGTCAATGGGGGAATCCATTCCCACAGAACCCAAACCACCTCCCTCCCCTCTCTTTCACTACCCTACCACTAGTGCTTCTTTTCTTGATCTTGCATCATGGTCCCCTCCTTCCCGCCTAGGTACTCCTACTGGAATATCAGTCGGGGCAGGTCCTCCCTCCTCTATCCTTTGTGCTGGGGTAGCTGGATTTGTAATCATGGGAAGGGGTGTCAAGCTATGTAATCTTGGTACACAGAGGTCCCTCCTACATCTTCTATGGCCTCAAGGTAATCCTAGGGAGCCTGTTGTAAATCATGGAGCTCCTATACTGTTGTCTTGTATACTAATCGAGGCCCCCATCCTCAACGCGTCTCATCAGAAAATTGGGCATATTTTGTAAACTATGATGATACTTCCTACAGTTTTTCAATCCGTCTGTGCACCTGGGACACCACAAATCACTTTATAATAGTGGGAGTATGTCCATTTAGTGGACAAGTAATGAACATGTCCCTACTCTAAGACTGCTAGTCCCCCATGCCTTAGTATGCTTGTATGGCCTCCATTTGACCACAATGAGGTCATAAAATTATCTCCTCCAGTAAATGGCTTCCCCTAGCTTCAAATCAACTATGCATCCACCTACAAGAATCCAAACGCAACTAAATAAAACATTTAAGTCAAGAAGATTTATTATGTTTCGAAGGAGTCAACATAGCTAAAATAGTTTTGTCATGTTACATTGGTAAAAATGTAAGGAATTGATCTATAACATCTGCATAAAAGGAAAACACATAGGGGCAATGGTTCTAATAAGTTAGAATTCTTCTGGCAACAACAAAATCATAATCAATTATGCATCTACTTACAAGGAACTAAACACATTTAAAATAAAACATTCAAGTTAAGAAGAATTTCATAGAAGATATTTAGGACAAAACCTATGCATAAAACCATGTGATTACATGCCAACCATAGATGGGTCATTGGATTCTTAAGAAGTTGAGAAAGTATGACAATTAATCAAATTTAAGCTAGATGGAAGGGAAAAAAACAAGTAGAGGTCATCAATATGTTTTGAAATTTTTTATTTATGAATTGTTGTTGAACTTTTTACTTATAAATTGCAATGGCTACCTGTAAGCAATCCTTTGATGGAAGGAAACCCCTTTGAAATCCCATTAACATATTTAGAGTTACAGGTTGAGATCCACAGGTAGTCCAGAGTTATAGGTTGAGATCCACAGGTAGTTACAGATTCATGTGTCTATGTAGACACTAAAAATTACAAATCTAAAAACAAAGATTCATAATACAATCTTTTTTATACATGTTTTGTTTTATTGATATTGGTAAAAAGTGGTTTGACTTTTTCAATATATTCTTAGTATCTTCTACATATTCAGAGTTTTCAGAGTTGAATTATGATGTGTGTCAAGCATATCATATTGTCACACATGAAAGAGAAATAATTATGTATCTAAATTGAAACCATCAGATACATGCTCATTTTCACAATACTTGAATAACATATTAAAAAAACTAAGAATACACTGACTAATTCTCATATTGATCCACCTACTAGCTAGGTTGACAGAGTTATGTTTTACTGAAATTGCAGTTGAGAAGACAAATACAGATTCTTACTTTGCAGTTGACAAGATAGATATGGTGTGCAAATAGTTGGGTATTATTTCTTTCAAATGAAAACAATGTAAACAAGAGTTGCATGCAACAGGAGTTCCGCCCTTTGTAAAAAATTGGAACTATAATAGAGGGAGGTGTGCTCCATAATAATGTAGTATAAGTATTGGTGGATTTTCGGGTTCCCCACCAACACTGCTAATAGATGTATGTGGATGATAACAAAAATCTCCATTATTTATTCATTGAAAACCATCGTGTTTTGCAGTGTTTCACTTTACAGATCCCAGTATTTATTGTTTCTTTTAAAATAATATTGAAATCAAAGAAGATAAATTATAAAAGCTATATTATGTCAAATATGCCTTGAGAGTCTAATGAAATTCTCAAACGTTCCATTTCAAAATTTTAAAATTGCAACTAGCATTGTACTTTAATCTTACAGTATGACCATATAGTAATTATTCTGGCCTATAACATGCTTAAACTCATGTATCTTTTGTAGTTCCTTCAAATAATGGAAGATTAGACAACTTCACCACCCCTAACATTCTAAAATGAAGAGCATGGAGTCATTTGCAGCGGAAAACCATGCCTGCCTCTAAACAGATGCTTTTACGCTCTTAAAGTAAATTTGTGGAGAATTCAAATAGAAATTAGAATTAATCTAAAGAGAATTTGCAGTGTCATAACGTGGATATATCAAATATTGTTTAACTAGGCCAATTTGTGCATCAATTTCATAAATTAGTATCATAATGTGGACATATGGAGTACAATTAACCTAGGCCTATTTGCGCATCAATGTTACAAATCAGCCTTGTAATGTAGTTATCGAATATTAATACTGTCTGGGATATGACATCCTTTGATAAGCAAGTCCAATGATATTTAACAGATTAGCAAAATAATTCTTCTTACCCATACATCAGATTGGTGGGATGGTACTATATATGCCTTGAGTAGCCAAAAGCTCACAAAATTTTCCAGCTTTAACTCCCTTTTAGGTTTTTAGCTACAAGCTATGAATTGGACCTCACTTTTTCTTTCATGTTCCTTTTCCCTTTGACTGTCATCGCTTCATAAATGCCAAGTCTGCAAATCCCATTTTACCATGTTCCTCTTCCTCATTGTTGAAAAGTGCATCTTTGAAGAGCAGAAAAGCCAAATTTTCCACTTGGAAATAAATATGTTCCACTCACATGGCTAATGGATAATCCAAAACTAAACCCAACTATGCATTGCCACACAATCTCATATGCTTCATCAAATTTATGTGGTCACAAATCACACAAATTAATACAGTCCATTCAAGTCCCATAAATGATGAAGGAAAAATTACATTCCTGATTCATTTCAAGCAGAAAAAGCCTACACCAATTTGTAATCAAATCTTAAGACTGTAAGATTCTGAAACATAAACTAAATCAATTAGTAATTTTAATAATCAGTAAGGGAAGAAGATTTGGAAACATAAGCTACATCAGTTTTCCTTTCAACCCTGTGTTGATAAACAAAAGCATGTCAACTGTCAAAGACATAATTTTGCATTATTCCTGGGTACTGTGTCTAGATCAAAATGAGGGAATTTGATTTCTGCCACTCAATAAATTCTATGCCCTCAGAATCTAATTCAAGTCAGTTAATATTATGGTATATATTGATAGAAAGGGGAATAGAAGAGAACACAACAAGACTCAAATCCACTTAAAAAGGTGGGAAAATAGATTCATGAAGCTTCATAATGAATGGTTCAAATTGCTGAAATTTTGTAAAATGATTAACAATCTATGCTCGCTTGAGAGCCGCCAATGTGAAATTTGAGTGCGGTACTCTTAAAATAATATACGAAGATCATTTATATAATTCATCATATATGAAATATGTTAGTTTTGCATCAATGTCTCAATTTTTGGTACACAGATGTGCATTCGCCAGTAATTAAAATTGTTTTCAAAATAGAATCGTAATACTATTCACGGACAAATACACATGAAATGATATGTTGAAATCACATAGAACCAAAAACTTGTATCCAGAAAACTATTTAGCAAATCTTAATTTCTGGAGATAAATAACAGGCAAAACCCTACTGCCAAGGACTCTTATCACCTTGCCTCATGTAGACGTCAAAAAGTGTCGAACCCTGGATATTCAAAAAGAAAAATTTCTTTGATGGAACTAATTGCAATAAAAAAGATCCAAAATAAATTTTGAGGTTCCTATTGATTGAATATTTGTATTGTAAAATTTACAAACTAGCTTGACCAATAATGATTATGCAAAAATAAATTAAAGTGGAAACGATAATCCAATAGAAAAAAACAAAACTCTTCTGGATCACTTGGCTTAATCCAATCTGCATCCAATTGAGGATACATCTTTACAAAAAAGGGTGCATCTTTATAGGAGCCCTATTCCACCAGATTAAGTTCAACTTAAGATACAAAGAATGACAGAAATACATCATTCCATTACTGCAAAAAGTCCTGAAAGCAGTGCCTATAGCAGATCTAATAACTGATGCCTGTGAACTCCTCCAAATAAAATGTTGAACATGTGCTAGCCTTAGCTGTAATTTCAACAATATACATGATTAGACAATAGAATAATTTGTGAATCCCTCAACAACAAACATTATGCACACCAGTCATAGAGAAAAGGAAAGTAGCGGTGAAGAAATTTGTATTAGTTTTAAAGTTCCTCCACTTTCATTACAAACCATCAGCAACCATTGCCAAACATAGTCCTTGGCAATGGAGAAATAGACAACACAGAAAATCCAAAAATACACAGCACAGACAATCCAATATTTTGAAGAATTTATTAACTGTCAAAGCATAGCCTACACATGTGGAGTGTTTGAGAATATTTTTCTCCATTTTTGTGATGTAAAATGAAAAAAAACCACAACAAAAATCTATTGTCAAATAAAAAAAAAGTAAAAAGGAAAGAAAAATCAATTTAATTGGAAAATCGCTTCAAACCATAGGATATAACTTCTTGCACGGTACCAAAATAGGGATTAATTGGAAAATGTTGATACAAAAACATTAGTCTCCGCCTATGTAGGTGGGACTAATAAATATATAAAAGGAGACATTAAGCATGACTTAACTATGCCTTCACTTTCACTGGCAAAATGTCCATGTGCCCTATCTGTGTGTCCACACTAGTGCATAAAATCTAGAGCAGCTCATTCACGTGCCCTATGAAATGCTACCCACTTGGCATTAGATGATATTTTTACAAAAGTAATAAAATGGATCTAGGCCATTTTTTTCCTTACCGGGAGGATGTTCGGTCTCTGTGTAGACGTCTAGCACATAAATGCTGAGAAATTACAGTGCTTCCAGGCAAAACAAAAATGAAGAGGAAGTGGTATTTTTGGGAGGAAGTTATCGATTCTAGATTACTTAGATAATTTTCCTTTCCATATGATTGGATTAGAATACCCAGCATGAGAGATGTATCTGTTTCTGGTTGGAGTTATATCTTGAATTGTGAAATGAATTCTGTTTTAATTTTAAATTTATTTTCTTTTCCTATCTGAAATTTATTTTGTGACATTTCTTGCATAGAATCATTAATTTACTAACTTAATGGATACTGATCACACTAGTGTTGTTAATGCAATGACTTCCACAGTTATCTTCATATATGGTGAATATTAGATGTTCTAACATCATGAAGAATGGAGATTGTAGTGATGCAAACTTACTCAAACTTTAAAAAGTAGGCTCTCTACAGGTGGGGAAAGGCCCCTTATAGATCTATATGGCAGATGAGATCAAAGAGACTTAGATGGATACCACTCGCTAATTGGGAAGACATCCTCCACTTGACAAGAGAGCTACCGAGCAGTCTCCTATCCTGGCAAGTCCTTCTCTGGTGTCCTCTCTCTTGGAACGGATAGAGCTACGACCCTAAAACTAATCCAAGGTCGGTAAAATTTGATTGGGATCAGAATCTCAGTCATGTATCGACAATAAATAGATTTTAGACGAGCAGGATTGGACTTGGCATGGGACCCAACATGACAATACTATGGGCGAAGTGTAAAATGGACAAAAGAAAGAAATCAACGCACCAGATTTGTATCATGACAAAAGGCAGAATGACTAGGATCTGATTTGATCCTAGAAGATGTCTGATTTGATCTGCATTCAATACATAAAACCTACCTCTCTCTTAATTTGGAAAGACAAATAAAATGGACGTACGAGATGGGCCTGATGGTCATCTAGCCACCATCAATGGAGGCAGGTGCTTCAAGGCATCGACGACCAACAATATATCAATGGAAGTCATTGCCTTTTACACCAATAGCAATCATGGATCAAACAAAAGAGGCCGGGGCATTCCAAAATGGAAATGCCTATGACATAAATATATTTTGAACATCATCAATAATGCATGATATTAGTTCATAGATTCCAAATTTTAATGTATGAATACATAGAATTTTTTTTTTCTCTTTTAGTTCAATTTTGAATACGTCAAAACATTTTATTTTATATAAGATAGAAAAATGTGGAAAATCAAATGTCCTCTCAAATTATTCAATTAATTTTCTATTTGAATTTGAATTTTTATTGTTAAAATCCATGAAGAAATACCATTTCAAATCAATCTTGAATATATCAAAACACTTAGTTTTTATAGGATGGCAAGATGTGGAAATTAAAGTGTTTCGTAATATGTGCAATATGTTGACATTGATGTCAACCCATGGCATATTTTTAAAGAGATGAATTAGTGTAGTTACAAAGGTAGAGAGATGGTTTGATATATATGTAGATATGGGATCAAGATTTTTGACAGAGAGGGTTTGATGCAAATGTATGGATCAAGATGTTTGAAGATACTAAGACAATCTGGAAGTTGAAGCAAATGTGATCGTGACATAATGCATTCTGGAAGCATTGTAAGTATCAATTGCACCTTATCTTCTGAAGTTCATGATGAATTTCTTCATACTTTGAATATCTTGAGTAGTGCAATCACATTGAGGAGTTAAGAGAATATTGGTAAATCGTCAATTATCAGACACTCTAAGACACAGTAGTACTTTCCTAAGACACTCTTGTCTCTATTTTTTGGTCCAAATTCCTCATCTTTTCTTGTGTTTCTAAAGTTAAGATGGTAAAAATTAAGGAGGTTATTTCTAGGTTTTCATATCATAATATCTTCTATAGAAAAGTTAGAGTTGATTGTTCTCCAAATTGCACCAAAGCAAAGCAAAGGTTCTTAGAATCTAGCGAAAATTCTCTATATTCCTTTGGATTGATAGCTATGATAATACAAATTTGGGAACATGGTCAATAAGGTTTCAAGTATGATCCATGGAAGTTTCAATCTTAAAAGTGTTGGTTTGTTACCGCTAGTCTGGTATAATTTGTTTTCATCATTTCAAGTTGTCTTTTCTACTTGCACCAACTCACTTAAATATCAGATAGTATAGAAGAATATTGTAGGGACACATTTCAAGGGCTAAATTTCTCATATATTGATGCAAATGGTAATCTTTATCTCTTCTTGAATGAACAAAGACCTAGAGTTGAAAGTTTTGGTAAAGTTGTTATTGGGCTGACAAACTTGTTTCCTTCACTTGTGGTATGATTTTGATCATTTGGATTTACTTTGGAGGATGAGTTGGAATTTTTTAGGCCTAATTAAGTCTTAGGTTGATCCACAACTTATTATATTCCTCATTTATGTATTTGTCATCAACTGTTAATGTGATATATGTTTTTTTAATCAAAAGTTATCTTGGAGCAAACCTAGTTAGAGTTTTGAGATGTTTTGGAGGATATATATAGATTAAGAGAGTGCCATCCTTTGCCATGTTTTTCCATCCTTTGAGAGTGCCATCCTTTGCCATGTTTTTCCATCCTTTGAGAGTGCCTCCAAATCTATAATTTCATTCTCTTCATCTTGATGTTCTTCATTTTTCTAGAGGGGAGAATCTACCTGCTATTTGTTGTGATCCAAAGGTACATAGCTAGGACTCTTACTATCTCCTAATTCATTTGTAACTGAGACTGACATTTCTCTTTTTTCTGTTAGCTTTTATGACATGCCTATTCCTTGATGCTTCCATTTCTTTAGTTGTGACTCCTGATCAATTGTTTCCTTCCTTTTCTTTTCTTTCATTTGGGAAGGTTGGTTGCGCCCCCTCTCACCACTTTGGCTTTCAAGTCCAATGCTCATACCTTATGGCTGGTCTGATGATTCCTTCTCAAGTTCAATTACATCCTTCATTAATTCATAAGTCAATGGAAGCCTCCTTGCTTGTAGGCGAGCTATCTATTTTTCAACCAAACTTCTGTGAATGTTCTAACAGTTACCATCATTGCATCCAAACTTTCTTTGCTTTTTCCTATCTAATCAACGCGGGGAATACCATCTTTCTTTGCTATCTCATAATTAGGCTAGAGGTACTACCTATCATCTTCCACTTGTTAAGGGATTTGGATCCACTTTCTTGCTCTGATCAACACAATCGACATCTTGGAAAATGATTTTCTCTTTATCTCCATGTCATCACTGGCATTAACTCAATGATCCTCTATATGTGCTATGTGCCTATGTTGAACTCAATATTCTCTTTTAATCTAATGGTGGGGATCAAAGTGTGCTCTCCCATGATATAATCCCAAAGAGTAGAATTCAAATTCTCCTTCTACTACCTCTGCTGTTTGAATAGATGAGAAAACCTCGCTTCCCAAACTGAATGGAGTCAGAATCCCTGGCCTATGCCTATGTTTTTGAATCCTGTCGTATGGCAACAATTGCCTTGCCACTTCCATTAGTACCAACTTATTAGGTGGGAACCTAGGGAGTTTCTTAGGACATACTATGCTTCCTAAAATCCTGATGTAAGTGAATTTGGGGAATTGGATATACCATGAACCATACTTCTTCACTAGATCCTTTGCTTCTTTTGACAACCTTCTTATTGGGTTCCCCTGCAGTAGCCTTACATTGCGCATGGCCAATACATCATTAACGATTCTAAAATCACCTTTGTTATGGAGGTGAAATTGAGGGTAGCATTCATAAACCATGAAATCCCCTTTCTTCATCCCTACTAGGCTTAGGTATTTCAATCCAGGATATCTACGCATCTAAGCCATCATGTAAACCAAATAGGAGGTCATGTAGAATGCCTCATTATTATTTATAGTCCTCAATTTCTCATCAATGTTGTCACTAATCATAGCTACCCAATCAAACATCTCAGTCCCGTTAAGTATCACTTCCATGTAGTAACACATCCATGACTCAAAAATTGCTGCTTGTAGACTGCCCATTACCCTATTTAACATCAAAATAAGATTTCCCACATCCTCTCTAAAATCTATCTTTGTTAACTTGGGAAGCTGGGAGCGATTTTTGTTAGGTCTAGCTAACTACTCCTTGTTGACAAGGCTGATATTATGACATGATCTATTCTCATACTCTTTCATAGCTTCTTTCTTTGTCTTATAAATATCTACCTCGTGCTCTGGGAAATTGAAAGAAACCCCGATGGCATCTGCTGCAAGTAAAACTACAACACTTCCCTTTGGTGTGAGGACTTGTCTAGTGGTTGGATTATAGTTTTTTTCCATCTCTAAGACTAATTCTATCCATTAGTGGGTAGGAGGAAAGGCTACTACTTGTACAATGCCATTCTTAATCATCCTCTTGATTTCCTTGGATTGGTTGACTCCATACATTCTGTCCCTTACCAAATTGATGTCAAATGGACCAAGCTTGGTGTCTCCAATTCATTCCCATGTAGAGGTGAAGTTGGATTCAGGGGTCATCTCTTATTCATCAAGCCTTCAATTGTGCCAACCTTCGTGCTTTGGCACTGTCAACATTTTTGGCTCCTTTGCCTTTAGTTGATTGCTCATTTCCTTCTTTGTCTTTCGTTGGTGGATCCCTCTTCTCCTTGGCTTTGGCCTTAGAATTTGAATTTTCAGCCTCTTTCTCCATGGTTAAACCTGCAACATCACCACTAAATCAATTTATAGCTTTAATTTTACCATAATTAAATTAAAATCTGAAGTTGATGAGTGTTGGTGAACTAAAATCAGAATTCTAAATGTTTACATCATACTTTAAAACTGGAAAATCTAGGACCGTAATGACATAAGAAACTTAGAAATCTAGTCAACTTTCAATCCTAGATGTCTTATCACCACCTACTACTTCAATTTCAATCTACTGTTAATAAAAGAGGGACTGAGATTTGGACAATAAAGTCTGATGCAGAATTATATAACTCTGAAAATGTCTGCAAACCTCTGTAAACATAAACAATAATGGTATGGAAAATGAAACTTTAAGTCCTTGGTTGATTTTGTCCAATTTGGATTCCTGGGCTTGCTGAAGGTGACCAAAATTAGACCCTTGTGTGCTAGTAATTGATTGAAAAGGGTCAAAATTAGACTCCAATTTGCTGGTGAATGTTGGTAGATGCCTGAAATAAGAGTGTTGTTGCTGGTAAATGTTTGGAATTAGAGTCCTTTCGCTTGTAATTGCTGGTTAATCGATTGAAATTAGAATTGAATTTTATAGTAAACACTTGATGTCTAAAATCAGAGCTTTATTGCTGTTAAAATCTTGCAAAAATCAACTTTTAGCAGCTTAGAGAAGTGATGAAGATTGGATTTCATCAGCTTTTAGATGCAGCCCTGCAATAAAATGATTAAAAGAACTCCAAAATCTGCCCTTGCTGGCTCAAAATTTCCAAGATTTGTTTGCAATAAGACATGAAAATGATTTCTTTGAATTGTAGAAATTATATTGCTTATATAAATAATGCCTCTAATTTATTTCCCCATGCAATGCAACTAATTTTAAATTTCTACAATCAAATATTTAATGGCAACCTCATTTGTTGAATTCACAGCCTTCATATTAAATTCAATCCCTTTGTCATTTCAAAGTTCAAATTTGGGGCCTCCTTATTGGATCGAATTTCTCCCAAGCCCTTGTGGTTGCAAATCCTTTTTAAATTTAAGCTTCACTTGGTTAAGTTCGATGCATGTTGAGGCTGTGCTTGATATTTCTCATTGAATTTATGAGTGCCTTGCATTAAATATTGGAGCTTTTTATTGTTTATTGGCAACTTGCATTAATTTTGATTATTCAATTTATTTAATTAAGAGCTTGATTATTAAAGGTAGGAAAACCTTTTTAGCTTCTTGTTTCTTATGCTTTGTAATATCTAAATGAGTTTAGAATTAATTACCTCGGGTTGTTTTTTAGTGTACTATTTATTTTTCCATTAATTATTATTGTACTATGAAAATTTCTCTATGAATTTCTAATGATATAGGTTATTACTAACCTAAGAAGAAAATAATTTGGTAATATGAACCAAGAACAAAATAACAAGACAATTGCTAGATATTGGTCTCAATTCCGAAGAAAACCTGATAAATGTAATTGTCCTTGCAAAAAGTGTAAGGGCTTAAAGAATCGAAGAATTCTAATCATAACAGCCGAGAGTCATTGTAGGCAACATGGTCACATTGAAGGGGGGAATGCTTATCGTCAATTGGAGAATGTGGATTTCCAACTAGAGGAACATGGAGGTGTAAATATCCAAGGTGAGGATAACGCTCCCATGGAAGAAGATGATCCCGTGGCAGAGAACACAATTGAAGACGATGGTATTGGCGTAGCTGATAATGTGCCAGAGGACATGATTCAAGAAGATGGTATTTCCACAGCTGATCAAGATGATCATGGTGATGGTATTAGCGCATCTGATAATTATGATGAAGATGGTCTTGATGTACCTATACTTGAGAAGGCATACGAGCCCCTATACCAAGGCTCCCAAACAAATCTTCTCTCCGCTATAATGTTGTTGGTGAAATTGAAGGTTATGAATGGTTTATTCAATGTAGCAATGTCACGTATGATAAGGTATGCCATTTTTGTCATCTTCAATGTTAGCATACCATTACTATTCATTATATTAACAATTCATATTTTTTGTTGTAGGTTGATAGGTGAGTTTTTGTTACCACCATCAAACATTCTGCCTCG
>MU227284.1:465597-481998 GCA_018584345.1 Thuja plicata
TTGATTGTCTCAAAATATGATTGATGGTTGTTTAGATTGAATACCAAACTCAATGAGAAGATTCTGAAACCAAATAGCCTCAGTTTTGGTACTCGGCTTCAATAGAAGATGGACCAATAAAAAATTTATTCTTGCTCTCTAACAAACAAGTCTTGAACCAAGTGAGAAGATATAACTTGAAGTAGACTTGCGATCCAGAGAATTACTTACACAATCTGAATTTGTGTAGTCCACCGAGTTGAAATCAATACTCGTTGCGTAGTGAATCCCAAAATTTTGAGTACCTTGATTGTAGTAGAGAATTGCTTGGCTACTTTCTAGTGCAACCCATGGGGCCCACACATGAATCGAGATACCATGCCCACAAAAACTGAAATGTCAATTCTTGTGAGTCAAATAGATGAGATCCCCAACAAGTTGTTGCTGCAAAGTACCGACAATCAAGTGTGAAGAATACTAAGCCTCAAGTTTGACTCTAGAAAGAAAGGGACTTGGAGTAGGACTGGAGTAACCAATGTGAAATCTTCAGAGAAATTTGAGAGCACATATGGATTTTGTATTGTGATTGTGGAAGTAGGCAAAGATATCTCAATCTCAAGAAAATAGTGCAAAAAACACAAGTCAATCATTGAAAACTTGTCACAGAGGGTAGTTTGCACTGCAACAATCATGAATGAGGAACTCCCTGTGATCAATAGGTCATCAACATAGAGAGCCATAAGGAGTGAATTATCTTGACGCATACCATACACCTGAAGATAAATATCTAGACTAATCACCGACCAAGATGTTGTTGGTGATTACTCTAGATATTGATAACTTTTTCCAACTGGCCCAAATGATTCTTAGTTGGTGGCAACTGCCAAAACATGAATTGCATCTTTGTGCAAAAAGTTCTCAACAAGTTGCAATATTGCAAAGTTGTCAAATTGGTAACTTTTGCAACTTTTTTAAATTTTCTATCAAATGCTTCCTTGCCTAGATGTGATAAAAAATCATGTCAAAATATCATTTGACATGATTTTGTATCACATCTTGGCAAGGAAGCCAATATTTGACAGAAAATGTAAAAAAGTTGCAAAACTTATCAATTTGACAACTTTGCAATTATCATTGCAACTTCTTGAGAACTATTTGGACAAATATGCAATTGTTTTTTTTATAAAATTCAATATTGGTCAAAATTTTGACATCCCTTGGTCAAAACATTAACTTAGCCCAGTTTACATTTCAACCATTCTGTGTCAAAAGTTTGCATCGTGGGTTTGGCATCCTGGTTGGATGGGTCAAACATTTTGACCAAACTTGGTCAAAAAATTAACTTGGACTGGTGTATGTTTCAACCATTGTGTGTCGAAAATATGCATCATGGGTTTGACATCTTGGTCGGATCGGTTAAACATTGTGACAAAAGTTGGTCAAAGTTTCAAAAAATAATATGGACATTTCAACATGCTAATTTTGACCAAAGCTTGCATGAAATTTTTGACTTAAACTAGGATGTGTCAAACTTTCGACTAGTAAAATAGTGGTGAAGCAATTTGTGGATCATTCGACCAATCTGGGTAGATAATTCAACCAATTTTTGTAAAAATTAGGGGCCAATTCTACTAGTGTGTCATATGACCCCTCAAGACCACTTACAACCCCTTAGGACCCCTTAACAACCCTTATGACTCATAAGATGTAGAGAGAGGGGTCTTATAAGGTCCTAAGGGGTCCTAGGACACATTACCATGTCCTAGGACCCCTTATGATCCCTTAGGACCCCTTACCATACATATTAGGGGTCCTAAAGTGTTGCAATGGGTCATAAGGGGTCTTTGGACATATTATTGTGTCTTAATACCGTTTAACAACCCTTACAACCCCTAAGATGTTGAGAGAGGTCCTCAATGATCCTAAGTGGTCATAAGGCATCTTAGGACACATTAAATATGTCATAGGACCACTTATGACCCCTTAGGACCCCTTATCATAAATCTTAGGTGTCGTAAATGGTATTAAGGGGTCATAAGGGGTTATAAGACATGTTAATGTGGCATACGACCCCTTAAGACCACTTACGGTCCTTTAGGACTCTTTACAATTCATTAGTATATGGTAAGGGGTCCTAAGGGGTCGTAGGGAATATAAGTGGTCCTAAGACACATTAATGTGTCCTATAACCCCTTAGTAACCCTTATGACCCCTGAGATGTAGAGAGAGGGGTCTTCGAGGGTCCTAAGGAGTCATGAGGGGTTGTAGGACACATTAATGTGTCTTAGGAGCCCATACAAGCCCTTATCATATATCTTAGGGGTCCTAAAGGGTCGTAAGGGGTCATAAGGGATCCTACAACACATTAATGTGTCTTAGGACCCCTTAACATTTGTTAGTGTATGTTAAGGGGTTTTAAGGGGTATAAGGGGTCTTGGGACACATTAATGTGTGGAATATGACCCCTTAAAAACCCTTACTACCCCTAAGATGTAAAGAGAGTGGTCTTAAAGGGTCGTAAGGGGTCCTAGGACACATTACCCTTATGACCCCTTTGGAAACCTTACGACACCTTACCATACTTCCTATGGGTATTAAAGGGTCCTAAGGAGTCATAAGGAATTCTAGTGCACATTAATGTGTCCTAGGCATATTAAGACCCATTATGACCCCTTACCATACATTAGTGTATGGTAAGGACTCCTAAGGGGTGTTAGGGAGTCTTAGGACACAATAACCTGGTAACAACCCTTAAAACACCTAATATGTAGAAAGAGTGTTCCTAAAGGGTACTAAGGGGTCATAAGGGGTCCTAGGACATATTAAAGTGTCATAAGACCCCTTAGGACCCCTTACCCTACATATTAGGGGTTCTAAAGGGTCATAAGAGGTCATAAGGGGTCCTAGGACCCATCAGTGTGTTTTAGGATCCCTTGTGACCCATTAGGACCAATTACCATACATCTTAAGGGTCGTAAAAGGTTGTAAGGGGTCATAAGGGGTCTTATGACACATTAATGTGTATTAATACCCCTTACATCCCCTTAGGACACATTACCATTCACTAATGTTTAGTAATGCATCCTAAGGGGTTGTAAGGGGTCTAAGGGGTCCTAAGACACATTAATGTGTCATAGGACACCTTAAAAACCCTTGTGATCCTTAATATGTAGAGAGAGTGGTCTTTAGGGGTCCTAGGACACATTAATGTGTCCTAAGACCCCTTTTAACCCTTAGGACACCTTAGGACCCCTTACCATACATCTTAGGGATCCTAAAGGCTCTTAAAGGGTCATAAGGGGTTATACAACACATTAATGTGTCATAGGATTCCTTAAGACAACTTACAAACTCTTACAACCCCTTACCATTTATTAGTGTATGGTAAGGGGTCCTAAGGGTTTGTAAGGGGCATAAGGGGTCCTAGGGCACATTAACATGTATTAGGACCCCTTAGTAACCCTTAATACCCATAAGATGTAGAGAGAGGGTTCTTCAAGGACCCTAAGGTGTTGTAAGGGGTCTAAGGTGTCCTAGGACACCTTAATGTGTCATAAGACACCTTAACAACCCTTATGATCCTTAAGATATAGAGAGAGGGGGGTTTTCAAGGGTCCTAAAGGGTCATAAGGGGTATTAGGACACATTAAGTTGTCCTAAAACCCCTTTTGACCCTTAGGACACCTTACCATACATCTTAGGGGTCATGAAGGTTCCTAAGGGTTCATAAGGGGTTCTATGACATGTTAATGTGTCATATGACCCCTTAAGACCACTTATGAGAGCTTAGGACTCCTTAAAATTTATTAGTGTATGGTAAGGGTCATAAGGGGTCATAGGGGTTCTAAGGGGTCCTAGGACACATTAATGTGTCCTACGACCCCTAAGATGTAGAGAGAGGGGTGTTTAAGGTTCCTAAGGGGTCATAAGGGGTTGTAGGACACATTAATGTGTCCTAGGAGCCCTTATGACCCCTTAGGAACCCTTATCATACATCTTAGGGGTCCTAAAAGGTTGTCATGGGTCATAAGGGATCCTACAACACATTAATGTGTCTTAAGACCCCTTAAGACCATATTGGACCTTTGTATGACAAACAAAATAAATGGAGAAAACTTTGCCACATTTTTACAATATTCAAGAAGTCTTGCTTGCAAAGCTGCATGTCATATACTTGAAAAGGACTAAATTTAAATTTTCATAGAAAACTACACCCTTAAAATGATGTGTGCCCTCCAACTAAAATGTTTAGATATTTTTTCACATGTAGCAGATGAAGGACTTAAGTGTAAAAGGTAACTTATAAATAAAGGAAAATTTAAGCTTTCCAAAGAACCAATAATAATGGATCCTACAATCAATCATATGACAAGTCAAAATTTTGGTCTAAAAACAAAAAAATCACCAATGAAGGAATAATTAATACCAAACTAGTCAATAGGGCTCAATCCATCATACACCTACAAGGGATATCAAACAAAAATACACCATGAATCATGATAATATATTTAGTGTGGCCAATAATATTAATCTCATTTATCAATAGAAACCTAAACCTAAACCCAAACCTAAGTCTAAATCTAAGCTTTGCATTACATTTGATCCTAAGGAGACTGTCAATCTAGGCCTAAACCTTAACCTAGACCTAAGATTTAAATATACCTATTTATATTTCTGCAAAGATTAATGATAAGTTCTCTTGATGAGTTATTATTAATACTACTTACATGGTGAATGTTATAACTAAGGATCATCTTTACATAAGACAATTCAATAAATACTCTTATGACAAATTAGATGTCATGATTAATACTTTTAATCATTTTTCTTGTCCTACCCATGGTTCCATAATTTTTCCTATTGAAGTTGGTAAGAAGTGTTTACAAGTCAACTTTATTGTCATCCCATCTTCTGATCAATTCCAAGTGATACTTGGCCTTCTTTGGCTCACCTCAATGAAATAATTTACTTCTCCTATCCATAAAGTTTTTTATTTTTTTCCATAATGGAGAAATTACCATGTTCAAGCATATTCTCTATTAGCCTATAGCAATTCATGGAAAATTTGACCTTGACTTATTTTGGCCTACCATGCCTCAACTATTACAATTGTGTCAAGATCATCTCTTCTTATCTTACCGAAAACTCAAAGCCCAAAATATTTCTAAATTGAGAATTCAGAAGGATGTCCCATATCCTTATCCCAAACCTAAACTCCTCACACCTCCTATTCCTTCTATCCATGATTTTGTTCCACCTACTACATTCTACAAGAATTCTCCATCATCTATCTCTTAACCAAATGAGGTTCTTTTTGTTTTTAATCCTAAGGAAGAAAAGGAGACAATGTTGATTGATCCTAAACCTTCTCAACTCTTAAACAAAACTAAATGCAGCTACTATTCTTGTGACATGTTAGAATAACTGAGAGGGGGGGGGGGGGGGGGGGGGAATCAGTGGCCTCAAAAANCAGCTACTATTCTTGTGACATGTTAGAATAACTGAGAGGGGGGGGGGGGTGGGGGGTGAATCAGTGGCCTCAAAAATTAATCTAATATCCTCTAGTTATGTTTCATTCCTACAAGATGTATGTCTTTAAGTAACTTTCACAAATATATACTTCTCGATGAATATATTGTTTATCCTTTTTCTAGACTTTACCGAATAGCAGCAATTATACTTAGTGTTTATCGACCAATCCAATTTTAGTAATGTGTAAAGAAAAAAATCAAAGAAATAAACCATATACACATTTGACAATTATATTTTAACATGGAAACCCTATTAAGGGAAAAACCACTTGGGATGGTAACCCAAAATTTTCGCTCTTCTGAAGTGAGCTCGGTGAAGAGCCAACCCTGTGAAGAGCCAACCCAAAATTTTCACTCTTCTGAAGTGAGCTCAGTGAAGAGATAAAAATTTTTCATTTGACCTCGCATTCACTATGCTATGAACATTAGAAACCTTTTGATGCTCTTGAGAATCTCAATACAATAAGGATGGTTAAATCCCACTCGATTAAGATATTTTTTGAATCAATGGTTAAACTGAAACAGTAAATGATATGTTCAATAATACAACTTAACTTGTAGATTTTTAGATCTATTTTTAGTCCAAAAAATACCTCTCTGATCAATATTCTCTTCAATTCCTTTGCTCCCCTCTTTTTTCTTTCTTCTTGATGAATGTTGTTGCTTCTTTGTTTCTTAGTGTCTGAAGAATTCTTGGCTTTGTTCTTCAACCTATATGATCATATCTGCATGAAGAATTCTATTTTCATCAAAATTATATTCAACATTCCTCTTTTCATAATGAATTACTTGTCTCTCTTTATAGACATGATTTCATCGTTCAATCTCCTTGTCTTTCTTATTCTTGATGTAGATTGCTTTCTTGATCCGTGATTCTCGACGTTCTTGCGTTAGTCCATAAAGCTCTGCTTTAGTTTTATTTCATAGATTTATCCTTGAAAACTGGGAATAAAACTAGATTTAAATCTCCTTCTTATCTTTATCTTAACTGATCGATGAAAACAAAGCAATCAATCAGTTAACTCTAAATATAGCTCTGCCAGCTAAGTTGTTTTGTCGTTTCCTAACTCCAGTGATTTTGGTTATCAACTCTTAGTTTTCTCGGTAACACTTGCTTGGGTACCACTTGCTCAGGTACTATTGATCTCAGGTAACACTATTCTTGGGTACCACTATGTCTCTCAGGTAACACTATTTGTCGGTGTTGTCTGTCCGTCAGGAAACACTGTGAACTGCTCGGGGTTCACTATTCTCGGGTAACCCTGTCACTCAGTGTATACCTTTACCGACGAAAAAAACTTTATCTCTTTGGATCTTCAAGTGTTGTGAAAATATGTGTATGAGAATTCATAATATAATAAGTTGACATCAATTACTATACAATACATTAACTGATTTGATGTCTTGCATTTACTTTCTACAACTCAGTAATCATCAACTTATAATCTTCAAAACATTCAATCAGTTATAGTTCATCAGTGACCACCATTTTAGATGTTGTATTAAGGCTCATGAGATAGCTTCCCAAACCATTTCCTCACTTAAGACACCTCATAGTGTGTTGATTCCCTTTGACCGACCTATGCATACGCCAAGAGGGAAGTTAATCTAAAGAAAATTAAATTGTCTAAACATGATAATTATTCTTTTGGTATTAAAAATCCTATTGTTATTAATTTAGATGATGAAGATACTCTTGATGATGATAGAAGTGATGCAAATGATGCTGATACTAACACTTTTGATGACATGTATGAGGTTATGAAAGTTAATTATCAACTATATATAAAATTTTCATAAACGTTATCCCCAGCTCCTTGTGATAAACATAATGACTCATCATTAGAGCATGATATTTGTTTGGAATTGCAGTAGCTCCATCAATTTTTATCAACATTTCACATATAGTGTATTAATGTTGAGCATAATGGATGGAGCTGCTGCAAGTTCCAAATAAATACCATTCTCTAATGATGAATCATTTTGTTTGTACAAGGATCTAGGGATAGTATTTATGAAAATTTTATATATAGTTCATAATTAACTTATATAACCTCATACATGTCATCAAAAGTGTTAGTATAAACATCATTTGAACCATTGATATCATCATCAAGAGTATCTTCATCATCTAAATTAATAAAAATATGATACTTATTACCAAAATAATAATTATCATGTTTAAACAATTTAATTTTCTTTAGACTAACTTCCCTCCTTGGCGCATGCATAGGTCGGTCAAAGGGAATAAAAACACTATGAGGTGTCTTAAGGGAGGAAATAGTTTGGGAATCTATCTCGTGGGCCTTAATACAACATCTAAAATGGTGGTCACAAGAATAGTGGTTGAATTTGGTTTTGTTTAATAGTTGGGAAGGCTTAGGATCAATCAACATTGGCTCCTTTTATTCCTTAGGAGTAAAAATGAAAAGAACCTCATTAGGTTAAGAGATAGAGGATGGAGAATTCTTGTAAGGATAACTGAGATAGGGGGGACGACACCATTGACTAGAACCTCTTGTGTGGTGTACTCAAATGTGTTTTCTTATTCATAATTTTCTTCCTTTAATATGTGTTTCTTTTTATATCTTTTGTGTAGATTTATTTAGATGACCCTTGCACTCTATTGGAATAAGGTGATGTGTGACATTATTTTATTTGTATATAAATTCTTTTGTTTTTTGTATACATGTTATGCCATGCATGTTCTATTATTGTAAATGTTCCTTTGTGTTTTCTATTTGGGGATGATACAAAGTGGTAGTAGCCATATTTATTTTTGGTCTCCCCAATGTTGACTCAAAAAGGAACTTGTTCATCTATGTTATATTCTCTTCTTCCATTATGATCATAGTTTTACTACCTTTGGGGGATGAGGTTAATCATTATGGCTACTCTTGATATACATGAGTTATCACATATGAATATTAACCCCATAGTTAGTAAATCCCTTTGAACTAATATTTTATGTAATTAATTTCCCTTGGTTTGTCCTTGTTTGGGGGCACATGATAGTGGAAACATTCTTGTCTTTAAGATGTATGTATGCTACCTTAAAGGTATTTCTCCCATTAAGGCAACCACAATTACTTTAATGTGGAGGTGTAAACTCTACTCTTTGTTACACATTATTAACACACCATATTGATTTATGTTTTTAGTCCTTTTTAGATTGCTTGGAAGACCCTACCTTTTTCTTGGTAATCTCCTCTTAGCGGATTCTTGTGGATACAATAATTTACTTAGCCCAATCCTTTTTCATCATCCTTTTAGCAGATTCCTTTGGAGTTAATTCTTTCCAATAGGCCTAATTGCCCTGTTTTGGTAGATTTCATGGCAAACAATGATTTTCTTGGAAATCCTTTGGATGGGTTGATTAACATAACACATCTTGCTAGACTACCAGCTCCATCTTTTGTACCTCTTTTTTTTTCTCTCTTTAAATGACCCATAGTAAGTTTTACCTTACTAGGTTGCTCTCTCTCTCTCTCTCTCTCTCTCTCTCTCTCTCTCTCTCTCTCTCTCTCTCTCTCTCATGAATTCATTTTTTTTCTTGGTTTAAGATTGATGAGGACCTAAGTCATTTGAGGGCTTTGGGTTTTCCTTGTCTGTTTACCTTGATGAGATCTATTTCCTATGCTCTAATATACTTTACCATGAGTATGGAATATATTTATACTCCTACTAAAGTGGGGGTTAAATATAGAAACCTAAATTGTATGTAATTACAAATTGGGTCCTTAGTTAGGCCCTATTTTAGTGTCCAAGGTTTCCATTCTTATTATTCATGATCATACCTCGATTTGGCACTCGGTTTGGTGCACATTTTCATAATCCTCATCTCAAAATTGACTCCCAACCTAAATCTAGGCCCTTTTGTCCAGTAAAGGTTCACTTAGAGTGTAGGGGGTGATAGGTCACCCCCTATCTTAGGAGTCACCCCTTATACAAAAAAGAGGCCAAAATTTAATCAAAGAATGGTCTTTTGACTTTAGGCAGTATTTCAATTCTATGTTGGCCTCCTTCAAGCTTTGAGCCCCAAAAAGGCAAGGTGATGCATAAGTACAAGGATAACTCCCTCATTTTGGGATCCATATATCAATCTAATATTACACAAATTATATTACAATCCAATTCAAGCACTCAAGCATCAAGAAAGGAAGATATGGAGTAATGTCTATTGAACAAATAAAATACTAAGAGGGGGGCATGAATTAATATTCCCTAAAACATCATAAATTTATTCTTTTACATATTTATTTTAACTTTTATTACATGAATTAGATGTAATCAATAAAGAAACCAAAGTAGAAATACCATCCACACCAACATACACAAGAAGATACCATATTTTATTGTGGAAAACTATTAGGGAAAAACTATGGAGAGGGTTAACTCTCAATATATTATAACTAGTTATAGTATATTACAAAATATGGTCACTACAAGGCTCACTGGTAGAGGGTGCACTACTCAATAACACTCACTACTAGAGGGATGACAACCCAAAATAAATAAGTAAACAAAATATTGAACCATTTCAATTGTATTTCATATATGCATGAATTTAGTTCCTTTGAAGCTTAGTAAATAGACTTTGCACACTTCACTCATTCTTTTGTACTTCACATTTGATCTCAGTGGAAATGTTTTACCTTTTATCACATCTCATGTATATCCACTATATCTCATTACCAAATAAGTATATAATATATATACTAGTCTAATTATACCTCAATCCAACTTCATCCACTTCAACCAAAAATTGATTTGGCTCCCAAAATACTTCACCTATTTCTTCCAAAATACTTCATACTTTTGATCCAAATAAGTTGGCCAAGATATAATGAAAATTAATGCCAACTATAAACCACATGCTATAGGAAATTATTAGCCTTACCCCAAAACCAGATATAAAAATATGAATTCTTGAAAAATTATGGACATACTGATGAACTATTTCGTACCAAAGGAAACATGGAAATTGTCATATCAAATTTTATAACCTTATATCTTTTATGATGTAGAATAATATCATGTGATAACTTGAATACCGATACATCTAGCATCCATAAGAATATTATCAAAATCATGAGGCCATATCTATAAAGTCGGAGAGATGTAAACCAAAATGTGAAGAACAAAAATATAGAATTGTCAGAGAAATCACAACTTAAGTCAACAACAAACTTTTCTTCAAAGATCAATATGTTGATATCAATGACAACCTATATAATGTATGTACAATATTCTCCTTCTTGTATCACCAACAAAATAATCAATCAAAAAATCCAACAATAGCCCCCTTTGTCATTCATGGAAATATGCCAAAATAGTTACTCTCCTCAAAACAATTCTCCTTCCAAAACAACTCTTCCCTAAAAAAATTCTTCTTCCAAAGCTAATCTTCCCCTTTTCCATAAAGGATTAAGGGTATAAAAAAATATACCTTCACATAGCTCCCCCTATTGACAATAATGTTATCGAGAAGAAAAGAGAAAAATAAAACTTACTTACCTTTCTAAGGAAATATCTCTTTTTACTTCTCTTTAAGTTCATGGTGCAGGGAATTCCAAGAACTAGCAACATATAAAAGCACTATACACTAACTATTACACTGCATAAGAAAATAAATAGAACCAACCAAGTCATCTAGCACACTCAAACTCAATTCAAATTTCTCATTATCTTCTAGTAGTTTGGAAAAACCATGCTTTAGTTATCTCCTTAATGGTCCAAAACTATATGATGAATTCATCTCTTTTCTACACTTGAGACAGTTCCAACTGTAATGTATTATTTTTCTTTCTTTCCAAACCATCTTTGTATTTGAATATATCAAATTATTGAACATATTTGTTTAGTTCATACTCAATAGTAAAGCTTTTCTTTGTGATTCTTAGTAGCAGCTGGCCATCTGAGACAATACTTGTAGATCCAAGAAACAACACCAAAAAATTTCCTCATATATTTTATACGTTCTTTAAGGTTCTTCCATGTAGATATAAAATTCTTAATCATAATTCTCTATATCTCATCTTCAAATTTAGTTTATTCATTATCTATGCTAGCAGTCCTCATAGTCAAATGTTCATTTAGAAAATTAACCAAAACTTCTGAGAGAAAATATTTAGTAGCATTAGGAACAAATTTGTTTTAGAGAAAATAAATTATTAATGCTTCTTTAATCCTTTCCTTGTCATGGGGTAGTTTTGATAACCATACATCTATCATTTTTACACCATCAAGCTGTTCAATAATCTTTAACACCTTGTCTATTTCAAGGGATCATCAGTAGATGAACTAGAGTGTTCCTTGGGTCTATCTTCCTGTGAAACAAATATCTTATTTTGTTTGAAATTATCCTTTATGTTTATCAACACCCTAACCAATAGTGTTTCTTAACACTACCTATTTGGACATATCTGTGTTTCTCAACACACATTGGATAACACGACATAAAACTAAACATTGGATTAATAACAATCAAGAACTATGCACTCAAAAGCACAATTGTATTTCTAAACACCCTACATAGATAAACATATAATGCTCACATAAAATTGATAAAAACATGTTAAAATTTTCTTGGATGTTGTCTGTTATCAATGTTTTTCGCTAATATTTTCTTTGATTGATGTGTGTTTGTGTGGTCCTGATGTTCCGACAACGTCAAGTAAATTGGGTGTCTGTGATAAGAGCTTCCAAAATCAGGTGGACAAGCCTCACATACCTTGAATCTATTTATTTTCATGCCAAGATGGGGTCACAACTATCTCCTTGACTATTATTAATCTGCTTATTTATGAAAGATCACATGCATGGTTATCTCAACTTTTTATGCCTCGATACTAGTGTACCCTTGCAACATCAACTAGAAAATATGTTCAAGTTATCTTGGCTTTTGTGCCTCGATGCTTACATTGGTTTACCACATTTTATATGATGAAGTCATACTTGTATCTTTATGGCCATAATGGCACTAGTAAGGGTTGTATTGACTCTAGTGATTCCAAATGCTCAATGATGAAAATTTTCAAGCTCACACCCAGTGACTAAGTCCTAGGTTGCATTCATGTTAGTTTTTGCATTTTTGTTTCATGATGTCAGAACAACATAATCTCTTTGTCTCTCTCCAATGTGGGATATGAAGCTCTCATTGATCAATCTTCCTTTTTCAAGTGGTCAAGTTGCGCGTTGAATATGGAGACTTGATCGAGTACCTATGTAATTGATAAAAACAATTCCTACAAAATATGTTAGAAGCATTACACATCATATCCACTACTTTTCATATCCATGACTCAACATATAGGATCATTTCACATTGCAGATCCATCACATAATTAAGTTGCATCCACACACACACACACACACACACANAAGTTGCACCCACACACACACACACACACACACACACACACACACACACACACACACACACACACACACACACAACAAAAACATGGGATATCTATTGCATCATCATATGTAGTATCATATCCATCCATTTGCAAATCAAATAAACATAAACATTACATATACATCTCCATAGTCATCCACGAGCATCATAATCCATACATGATCATAAAAGAAATACATCTATATAGAACATCATAAGCAAATAAAACATCTCATAACATTAGTAAACACAACTACAATGAGATCAAAATCATATGTCTCTTGATGTGTCATCAAAGCAAGTCATCGTATATAAGGCCAAAAATGGGTACAACATCGGGAGATATAAAAAATTATCAAAGAAATAGAAGCTAGATCTTAGTCATGTCCTCAATATCAGTAAGAACATGTGGTGGTGGAGGTGGTAGAGGAATGGCCTCATTGGACTGCAACATGCATGCACCCTTTGAATAAGCCATGCATTGCGAGAAGGGGACCACTTGTCTCTCTACAGGAACAACAATACTATAGGCTACCACATAAAATGAAGCCCTACTCATCTGATGGGTGGATACATGCTAGAACTGGTCATGCTTGGTGGTTAAGGTGGTGATCCTTTGTTCATGCTCACAGTGACAAAAGCAATCCTTTAATCCCTATCAATAATAAGATCAACAATGTGATGATCTCACTCTGCAATCCTTTCCTGTGCCACAACCACATCTATCTATAGACCATAGGCCCTCTCTCTCAGTGAATAAATGACATCCTAAGGTGTCCACTACCTCTGACCCACTCCCTCACCCTTGGCCTAATTTTCCTATCCATCTCACCATTGTCAAACCTGTCATGCGGCCTTGCAAAAAATTGGAACATCTTATCCGTCAATGGGGGAATCCGCTCCCACAGAACCCAAACCACCTCTGTCCCCTCTCTTTTTCTACCCTACCATTGGTACTTCTTTTCTTGATCTTGCATCATGGTCCCCTCCTTCCTACCTAGGTACTCCTACTGGAATATCGGTCGGGGTAGGTCCTCCCTCCTCTATCCTCTGTGCTGGGGTAGATGGATTTGTAATCATGGGAGGGGTGTCAAGATATGTAATCTTGTACTTAGGGTCCCTCCTACATTTTCTATGGAATCAAGGTAATCCTAGGGAGCCTGTTGTAAATCACGAAGCTCCTATACTATTGTCTTGTATACTAATCGAGGCCCCCATCCTCAACGCGTCTCATCCAAAAATTGGGCATATGTTGTAAACTATGATGATACTTCCTATGGTTTTTCAATCTATCTGTGCACCTGGGACACCATAAATCACTCTATAACTGTGGGAGTATGTCCATTTAGTGGACAAGTAATGAACATGTCCCTATCTAAGACTGCTAGTCCCCCATGCCTTAGTACATTTGTATGGTCTGCATTTGACCACAGTGAGGTCATCAAATTGTCTCCTCTAGTAAATGGTCTCCCCTAGGTGGGGTTGTTTGATATATCTTGTGTACCTATAAACAAAAGGATACCCCTCCTATCAGGCATCATCCATCACAAACTTGCAAATGGGAATATGCTCCCACGCCCAGACTTGTAGAACGAAAACACCTGTTGTGAGGCTCTTGGCCTCCCAATAAATAATCTCATGAAGCTCATGGTATAGATGAGCTAATATAAATTATCCACACTCCAACTTCACTATCTAATCCAACAGCTCCTCCAGAACCAATCCCCACCGAGACTAAAATCCATGTTGTCCACTATTGGGCATGATCAAGCATCCAATGAATCTCTATATAACACACGCAAGAGGATACTGCTCTACATACCTGCTCATCATGGTGTCCCATGACACCCATCTCTTAAGAATATCCTCATCTCCAAAGATCCTATGAATCACTATCATGCCCGGTTGCTGAGCACTCTCATACTAAATAGGACGACCTCTGAATGGAATTCAGAGGATGTGATATACATCCTCATGTGTAACTATAATCTCTCCAATGAGCAGGTGAAAAGTGTTGTGCTCAATGTAGAATATCTTGATAAGGTTTGTGAGCAATCCATGGTTCACCTTGATCTCAGGGATCCTCATCAGCCAACCAAATCCACACTCTGCAATGACAACCCTCTGATCATCTGTCAATATCCCTACCAAGCACATAGTAGGTGGAAATGTAATCTAGAATTGTATATCTGGAAATTGCTCCAAATGAACAACAAGGCATCAGTACAATTGTCAGAGTGACCCAATGAAGAATGAAAATATTGAAAAACATGCTAAAGATGGTAGATCAACAATGAAGAAACTCAAAGTTTGATGTTTAAAGGCTCAAAATTAACCATTGTTTTCAATACAAGTAAATAAATTAGCATGTAGTCTCGTACGAGTATTCAGATAGAGTAGTACGAGTACAAAAGATAATACAAGACTATAAGGTTCATGGTATGAGAAAAGGGTCTATTATGAAGGTTCTCATATGAGTGAAGAGTGGGAAACATATGACAAAACTAATGGCCTCCTATGAGTAACTAATTGGAAGCAATTTATTATACGAGCCCTCCTCGAGACTCGTATGAGAAATTGGGGTTTCAAACAAAAAATGTACAAAAATAATGAAAAATCAATAGAAATTGACATAACATGAATTAAAAAGGATGGTTGTCATGCACTTATCACTCCTCGGTAGTTTCTTGACCGGTTATGGACTCACTTGTACTCAAATCGATGAGTTTTAACGAGGACCACCATTTTTCTCAGAGGAGGTTTGAAACTCGAATATGACAAAATGAATTGAAAATGACCCTTTTGGCACCTATATAGTTTTTTTTTACCTAAATTTCAACTTGCTTCAATTGACATAAAAATTGGACCCCCGACTAATTTGACCGTCCTGATTCCATTTTTTAGGATCAAAATAAAAAACTGAGATCGTTTCACTTGTCAAATTTGATAGTTGACTTTTTTAGTCAACCATAGTTGACTGCTTTTGCAATCAGTCTTTTAGACTATAAACCAATAAAAATCTCTCATGTTTTTATTCCAAGCAATCTATGTGTCATAATTTTGGTCAAACTTAGTCAACCTTACCAAAATTTTGACCAAAATTGGTCAACATGATCTAAAAAAAGTGCAGATTAGGTCCTAAACGCTTACAACCTCTTCCAAAATAGTTTAGTTTCTTCTTAAATCAGTTTAATCAATCAAATTAATTACAATCACTGGGGCACCTAGCCATATTTCAATTTCACTCCCGAGGGGATAGGATCAGGACATCAACAATTCAGTGATCACATCATCAAGCAATTGTAGACACCTAAAATTGTCCATTCACACTAATATTAATTTTTATTAATATTTTCCTTTAACATTATGGTTAATTTTATTAATTGACTATAATCGTTATATTCTTCTATTTATTTAATTAAATTTATTTTAATTAAATAAATTCATTTTCCCTTTGTATTTAAATTTTATTTAAATACTATAATATAT